>JASAMV010009028.1:0-12657 GCA_030248065.1 Rhynchonema sp. JSB1_4
TTCGGTCGCACAAGTTTCACTGTGAAGTACATGAACAACATGTATACCTCCGATGTATGTAGTTCACTGTGGGCATTAACTTGGTTCTAGAAAATAAAAAAAATACCTCCGATTTTCGACGCAAATGCGACGCCGACGCCACACACGCCGTTATTCGCCTCCATTGCGATCTCACCCGCGCATCTGGTGCCGTGCCTGAAGAATAATATCTTTTTTAGCTTATTACCAGATTAGGGCTTTTTTAATTCTTTTGAAATAATCTTGTGAAAATGTGATGATTCACACAAACTTGTTATTGTCATTCCACGCCGGCATCGGATCGTCGTCATCGTCGTTCAAATCGTAACTTGCTTCTTTGTCCTGGAAAATCAGTGAAATGAATTTAGCCACGCCCACGGTATTGCGCACGCGTGCATGATGTCATTCATTTGTTGAATTTCCCTTCATGAGTTGTCATGCCCTATCTCTGGTTATTATAATCTCATATTTCGGCTAATATCGGCTAATAGTACCATCGTGAAATCAAATCATCAAATCTTGCAGTCGTCAAATCAAATAATGATGCGCATGAGCCGCAAGTGAGCGCAAGATATAATAAATACATGTGGTTTGACGACTTGATTTGACCACAGAACCATAAAGCCCGCATAATTCTTCCCGACTCTTGCTTGCGACCTGTGCTCATTCCGCATACTATACGCAGCACAAAAAATGAGCCCAGCATTCAAACAAGCGACAAAAACGAGCAGTACACCCACATAATTCCGGATCAAATCACTGTGATTATGTTGTATCCCGTCGTCAAGTACACATACAACCACGCCCGATCCGTTGAAACCCTGTTTCCACGCGCCGACTACGTGTAGGTCAAGTTTGGGCAGATCTGCTTGATCGCGGGTATCATGCTGAAGAAAAATATTTTTTAATCTGTGACTGAAATTTTTTTCTAAAAAAATTTGAAAAGTCTCAATTTTTATAACCAAATGCCACTGTTTGGGCCACAGCGGGTCGTTGAATAAACGCTCCACATCGTGCTCGGGCACGTCCCGCTTGACACGTTGCCTGACCGTTTGGCGCTCTGCCCATTCAATCTGAAATTGAAATTTTTAAAAAATTGCCCCACTTTTGTCCTGATATTTATTCCTGATTTTCGCGCACCCCGTCAAAATTGCTCAATTCTTTCTGTTGAGTGCCGTCATCACGCTTTCGTTTTTGTCCGTCGTCTTCTTGCGATCGCAAAACGTAGGTGTCTGCTAGACCGCGCACCTGGAATAATCGAGTGCTCGAGCGACACTGTGGATATGGATTGACCACAAAAACAAATTCACAGCATCTCGTATTAGACCGGGGTTAGGCACATTTCATCACTTCTATGATCATGCCCACAAGGACTGCTGATCTGAACACCCATGCACGTTTGTATGGGCATGATAACAAAGAACTTAAAGCACTTCCGGTGGGCTATGGGCACTCGGGGACAGTAACTCGGTTTCGATCTAAGTGCGTAAATATACATACTCATCAATCAAACCCGCGCTCACCACTCTGACGAGCTCCATGTCGGCCGTTTCAGCCACCCGTCTCGCAACATCCCGACCGCCCTTTATGTGTGCCACCCACTCATCGGTGTGTCGTTCTGTGCGATCCACTGGTGTGCGAGTGACTGCTAAAATATCCGATTTTTTTTGCAGAAACTTTGAACCTTTCAGAAAATCTGAATATTCAGTCCCACCAACCTCTTGTGCTGTCATATCGCGCCCGTATGTATCTCACATCCTGTTCTAATTGATTCAGAACCTCTCCCAAATCTTCATCAGTAACGGAATTAGCGTGGATTTGGCCCAGGCAACAGCATAGTAGGGGAAATAGCGAAACCCGCATAATACGACAACCAAAATGTTGCTATGTTTTTCTGGAATTTAGTTTAGCTGCAAAAATTGTGGAGAAACTGGAAACTGTAGTCCGCTTTTCTTATGTGGTCCGCGTTTCTTTTTTTTGGACGACAGCTTTCACAATAACAACGTCATGCGAATTCGCATACAGGGGTCTGATACGCTGTTGTTATACATACATTATACTTGCGCAATGGATAATAATGTAACGTGTACCTGTGGAGCACAGCACCGTATGTATTTGCGGCTGTGCAAACAAGTTATCAGTTGCGCATTATTGTGCGTTGGTATAATTTCGTGTTTCGTAAAAGGCTCGTGTTTTGTAAGACACGGGGCGTTTCAGCTTTATTGCCTTGCTCCTTTAACTGTCTGGAACAAACTTTCGGAGATATTCCATGGAGTGATCTTTTTGAAGGTTGGAAACTGGTTTTGCGTGACATTTTGAGGGTCATGCTTTGTTAGATGCCATGTGGGTGGACCGCTGTGCTGATAAAGAATGACATTAACGACGATACATGAAACAAAAGTGTTTTTTTGCAAAAAAAACATTGTGCTGTTTAGGCTGTGGGGCCAAATTTCTCTTGAAACCGAATTTTGGGGACAAAGAACTGCAACGGCGTGATCAACGTTACACTTTTCGGCTTATAGCAATGTGGTCAATTCATCTCGTCAAATAAAGTCGTCGAACACATGTATTAGTTTTCGCGCTCATTTGGGGCTCATCGACGACTTTCTTTTCTATTGGAGCACAAATACAATTATTTTTCAAACAGGCACAATTTGTACCCAATAGAATCTACGAAAGAAAGTAATCAACTCGTTTGTGCTTGTGAAACGAAACAAAATACTATCGGATTTCGGTTTTTGAGTGAACATTTTACTGCTGTAAGCAAAACTTTTTCCAACTGTTAATGTCACATCGGGGACAAGCCAAGCAGCAAAATATATAATCATGAACAAAGGATCCAAAGTCACAACACATACAAGATTGTACCGTCAACCGAAGTTCGGAAAGAAGGAAGAAAGGACCCCCGCAGGATTTTCACTCTGATATACCGCAAAGGCTAAAAAATCGCGCGCTTCGGGGATCAGATACACCCAGGGTTGGGCAGAAAAAAACCAAGGCGTTTTTTCTTAAAAAAAACGACGTTTTTTTTCTAAAAAAACGCCTGGGTCGTTTTTCGTTTTTTTTAAATCCTGAATTTCCTTGATTTTCCCTGATTTTTCAGGGAAAGTACCCTGATTATCAAGGAAAATCAATTTTTTGTCCCATTTTTTTCAAAAAATTTTCGACCAATTTTTACTTTGTCGAGATACGTCGATATACGGAGTTTGACTTTCAGTGATGACCCCGGCCAAAGTTGGTCCCATGATGCGGGTCTGATATGGGATCTTAGCAACTCGCTAGAAAAGGGTTGAAACCTGTTTATTTTGCCTCAGAACACATAGAATGACTTAATTTAACCACGTTTTCTTCCCAACATGAGCGTTTTCCAATTTTTTGGGGGGCATATTTTGGTCATCTGGGCGTTTTAAAAAAAACGTTTTTTTAAAAAAAAACGATTTTCTAAAAAAAACGTTTTTTGCCCAACCCTGGATACATCTACTTAGGTTGAAGGAAAATTGAGCGCGGTGCGTGCAACACCGGCCAAAATTTCAAGCGCCACCCGCGCGCTTGGTTATGATTTGTATCATAATTGTTTTTTTTTGGTTTTTGGTTTTAACTGTTGGTGATGTAAAAATCGCCTAATTCAAAAACAGGCAGCACCACGGATATGCGGGTGTCCATTGTGAAGACAAAAATGCCGTGCTGGTGTTGCTTGCATTGTGAATGGCAGCCTATATAGTGTCGTCACATCACACATCAGCTGTTTGCCTATCACGCACATTATTATCTGCATGTATACAGTACCTGCCCGTATTTGATGTCCTCGTCAATTGTTCTTTAATTGAAATATTCCCGGGCATGACATCCTCCGCGCTGATATCCCACAACACGAACACATAAACAACAAATATACGTAAACACACACGAATTAACAATGCAGCAAAACTGCGGGCGGCGGAACAACGGCACTTGGAAATGAATACGTTCGATTAATATTAATGTCTTCCTGCCGCCGTTTGGTTGTTTGCCTGACATTAAGTTGTTTTAAACTGCAGATATACGTAAGTGTCCAGCGCACGTTAGCTCGCTCAATTCGTTCCAAGAACATTTTTTGTTTCTTCGAGGTGACGCTGGACTTTCGACAACTAAAAGGAAGCTATAGAGATCAACCCTTTGGACGTTTTAGTTCACTTCTAGACCGTTTATCGACAATGTTTTAAATTTATTGTTGTCAAGGTTAAAGCAAAGAGTGCTGAGACACTGCGATCGAAATCAAACTTAATGATATTGATCCGGTGTGGTCCGATTCAGCCTTGATCACGTGACGTTTTTCCATGAAGGATATTATTCGTGATTTACTGATGCCACTAATTTCGAACATCATAAGAAAAGCTTTTCATTTTGCTCTTCACGGTAACTGATCAGTAACCGAAACGTGAGTGGTCATAAAGTTCGAGCAACACTTTTCGGTAACTCGCCGGTGAAGGAAGTATGAACGATCCGAAAACTCTGACTCTGCAGTTTTGTTCAAAGTTTCTGATCGGACGACGGAAAAAAGCAAACAACTTTGACGCTGATCGAAATTAGCGGCGTGACTGATAAATCTTGAAATATTCTTGATGCAAAAGGTCGCGTGACCAAGGCAAGGCCGGGCTTAGAACGGACCGGATCAACAAGCTTGAGTTTATGCACTTCTTTGATTTTTTTTTAGAAATTTTCAGCGTGGCGCACACAAAAACAAAAACTTTATAATCGAAAATGATTTCCCCTAATCTGCGCATCCTATTCGCCTTATCGATCCTGTTCGATTGCTACCGTACTCAACTGATGATGCCTGTGGTTGTGCCACAACACGTTCTGGACAGGGAGCTCCTCCAGATGGCGGGGTCTCGACCTAGACATGGACCTGGCGACGGTCATACGGACGCGCAACAAATAATAGTTGGCCACGAACCAAGAGCAACACCGGTGAAAATCAGTCGCCAACATTTGGCTCGCTTGATGACAAATCGATTTCGCAAGCGAAATGAGCTCATCAATGAGGCGGAAATGATGAACTTTCTGCTGAACAGCGGCATTGCTCAGACGGGAAACAAAAGGATGAATTAATGTAACGCCTGGGGGGTCGCTAGGATTGTGCAAGGTGTCTTTAGGCATAAGGAGGTTAGGCTTCAACTTTGCACATATTTGTTAAAAATTTCATGTGCGCAGTGCGTCCAAATCCAAAATTATCAACAGCAGAATCAGATCACACTACTGATATTGTACGTGTTGTGACTTTGGATCCTTTGTTCTATTATTTTGCTGCTTGGTTTGTCCACGATGTGACGGCGGACGGGCAATTGAGCAAAGCACATTTAAACAAGACCACTTTGAGCAAGTGAAAAAGAGCACAGTCCAAAAGAGCAGACCTAAAAACGAATAGGCCTAAGCTTAAGCCTAAGCCCAAACACAAAACTAATCTTAAGTGTAAGTCTAAGCCTAAGCCTAAGCCCGATACCAAATTCAGCCTAAGCCTAAGCCATTTGGAACAAAATAAGTGCTCTGCTCTTTTGCCCCTGCTCTTTTTCACTTGCTCAAAGTGGCCTTGCTCAAATGTGCTTTGCGCAATTGCCCGACCACCGATGTGGGCGAACATTAACTATTGAAAAAAGTTTGGCTGGAAAGCAGTGAAATGTTCACTCAAAAACCGAAATCCGAAAGTATTTTGTTTCGTTTCACAGGCACAAACGAGTTGATTATCATCATGTTCCCAACATTCGGCTTCAACAGAAATTCGGCTTCGCAGCCTAAACAGTTAAATGCAATGTTTTTTGCGAAAGACGGCACTGCAGCGTCACTCGGACGACAACGGGGAAGGAAGGTGGCGCTGCAGCTGCACTGTAAAATGGTT
The DNA here is from genome assembly GCA_030248065.1 of Rhynchonema sp. JSB1_4. Lineage (NCBI taxonomy): Eukaryota > Metazoa > Nematoda > Chromadorea > Monhysterida > Xyalidae > Rhynchonema > Rhynchonema sp. JSB1_4. The sequence goes on from JASAMV010009028.1 coordinate 5,894, forward strand.
CCCACTCCATCTGCACTGTAAAAGTTGGGCTTTTAAACCGTCCACAGTCGTCGGTATCAAGGTCCAAAGGGCGAAAAACAAGTTTTGCGTGTGCATACGTACATATGCATGCGTTGGTGTTTTTGCCAGTTGAAACGCAAGCGTCTTTTTCAATGTGTTATGAAAACAACCAACCAAAGCGCACAAACGGCAAGCTAAAGTATTATATTCAAAGTTGATTGCACCCTTTTTCGTAAAGTTTCATGCGTTTCAATATGAATATAACAAAATGAAGTCTGCTGTCTTCTTGATTCTGCTCTTGTTAGCTGTGGTGCCTTTGTCCAACGCTAAACACGACCATAACAAGTTGAAACATCATCATAAACATCACCACCAGCGGGTTCGAAACCCTGTGTTGCCGGGTCATCGCTCCTGCTATACAACCAGTGCACCAACAATGAACATTGCAATGCCTGGTATTTGAGATGGTTCGGCTATACAGTGTTGCTTGGAGGGATGTTGCGGTTAGATAAAGGCTGTGACACATTGGATTATTGGATTGTTTTCTTTCAGTTTATGGGTAGAAAATTTCTTCGAGAACTTGTCAACAATATGGAGCAATATCCAACTTGCTGATCTGATCGGATCGTCAAGTGACTTCTTTTGTTAAAGGTTATTATAATTAACAATTTACTGAGGCAAAATATGAGTAACGTTTACCTGGTCGAAATTAGTGGCTTCAGTAAATTTCATAACAATAGAAAATTCAAGTGTCCGATTGTGAGGACCGGCCCGATCACCAAGTTTGATATCGCTCTATCATTGCATCCACCCACAGACGAACGGTACACCGAGTCATTGTCATCAAGCGAAATGATTTGGCCAGCAATACCAAATTGGTTGTCGGATCGGATCTATACAGTATACACCTATGTACCGGAGAATGCTTAATATGCTCCCCCTCCCCCCCGAATCTTCCGAATTTGACCCAGGAGGCTTATTTGGGAAAAGGATTTTTGGTGCCTCATGAGCACTTATTACAGCGCACTTCAATGCACCAAAGAACACAAGAATGTGACCTTCAACAGTGTAGTAATTTTCACGTTAAGATGTGTGAGTGGTTTAAAGCAGGCAACTGCATGCCGTTTATGAAGTTTAGAAAAAAGAAATCCAGATATTGACTGTTAAAAAAGCACTGGACACCGTTTCGTGCATTCGAGTCACGATTCTTGGGCTTAATGCTGGTCAATTCGCAGTTTGTCAGCTCTTGTCGTCGACTCAATGTATTATTTCTCGCGCTCGTTTGGGCCTGCTTCATTTGACAACCGCATTTGACGACAGTACTATTATACATAGGTCATTCGTGACATATTATTGCGTTCGTCATCAATAAACAGGCATAAACTCAAATCAACTCGTCAATCTCAGTCATATTGTTGCAGAACACTACTCGCGATGCGACTGAAGTATGTCGACTGTAATTGTGATTGAAAAGATTGCACACAAGCGAAACAAGTATTGCCGTTTTATGCTCAACATGTTATTTATCCCGCTTTTTGTACTGATGATTTATAATTGGTGACATATGGTGTAATCTGAAGGCTATATGTAGGTTGTGTGATTCATAAACGAACATTTTTTTCAGAAATAAGGTGTTTGGGTCTGTATATGTACCGGTACAATGATCACATGCATATTTGGTTAAAAACAGTAATTAATTCACATCACAAACTCACGTCACATTTCACAATGTTATGCTTTCTTTAACACCAGGCCTAATAGAAAGTATGAAATATGTACAAGCAGTACACGCATGTACAATAAAGACCAATGAGCCAAGAAAAAAGCACAGGACCCAAAAACGCTTCAATGATTCTGTCATCCAATGATTATCATGTAGAGGAGTCTCTGCTTTTTTTCCTTGCTCAATGTCGGTTTGCTCCAAACTGGCTCTGTTCAAATTATCCCCCTACACAAAAACAATTCTGGCGAATATACGATGATCATTTCGTGCCCGAAGTTCGACGATCGCGATGTAGTTCTATCTGCTGACCATTTCGTCGCGTCGCTATAAACGAAATCGATTTTTCATCAGCCGAGCCAAATGCTGTTTGCTGATCTTGTCCTCTTTTTGTTTCACAATGGGCACAGCAGCGGCGGGGCGACGCTGCTCGCGATGTTCCAGGCTGTCTTCGAGTTGAGACTGCAACATTTCCTTCGTGATCACATCGAATGGCACGTTTGCCAGCCCCATCAGTTGGCAGTGGCTGTGCGCGATGATTACAACCAGCATCGAGACGCTTATTGTGATCAACATCGTGTGCTATGATTGCGAACCTGGCACCTGAGTTTAAAGGCGACGTTGTTGATGCGCAAAATGGTGATGCGGATCGCGCACAAGCAAATTGCAGCAGAGCGAGCTGGAAATAATCGGCAGGCCGGGAACGCAGACTACCGTACAGAAATTAGACCAGCGTAAAAATTGCTTGCACCCTTCTGAACTGCAGACAATCTGATGCTCGTTTTCTATGTAGGTATACGTACGAACCTCATTTATTCTGAAAATATGCCACCAAAAATGGCTGGTATTCATGCCATCAACGCACATCGGCAACTCAACCCCAGTGCCACGCATGTATGCATTCGTTCAGGGCTGCTTGAGTTGACGTCGTATGTTAACGACTAAACAATTACCTAGCAGCCCAAATAGTGGTGTTTGATCGAGAAATTATGTATTACAATGCGATTTATCTGTACGGTGACACGATCCGGATCCGGCATTTATGGCCAGAAAAGGATTCCCACTGTTTTGAGTGGTATGATCGCGAAAGTAGCCCAGCAAACCGTAAAGTACAGCTTTCAAACGCATCTTCCTGCATTATGAAGATTCCACCATAAAGAATGTCACTATAAAGAGGCTACACTATATGACTATCATACATGTAATAATGTGTACGTATAGCTAGGAATGAATCTCGGAGCTCTCAGAAACTGCTCTGAAATACCATAGGCATTACACACTATTACTATCGCTGTATTCACTGTGCGCCGATACAATAATTTTTAATTTTTAACTTATGGACAGAAACATGAGCATCCAATAATCGACAGTTTATCATATTATCCTATTATTAGGATAATGTTATCCGTTGTGCGCATGTGACAATAAAACATGAGTCACAACGCACAAATAATATGTTGATCAGGTCACGTATATACGAAAATGGCGTGATGACTAGTGTTGATATTAGATGATAAATGAAGCGTGTCGATCCAAAATAGATGATTTTGTACCGACGAGTCTACAATCAAAGCTCGTTATGAGACAGTTCAGGACAAAGAATTGATTGCTTCAGACAGTCTCATTGCTCTAATAATGGCACCACCTCGTCAACTTTAGCCGACAACACTCATGCAATTATCTTAACGAGCCTAGACGAGCACGAGAAATTACAACATGGGTGTTGACGGTTTGGGTCGACGACAGTGTTGTGTACCTGATGTCGTCCACTCCAATGCATAATTTGTAGCGCTCAAGGCCTGCTTGGGCCATTTCGCACCTCACGCCCCCCCGCGCCCCCATGTATTTGATGTAAAACGAACAGTGTGCGGTAAAATTCGAAAAATTTCGAAAATTACAGGGTATCTTCTAATTTTTCGCACATTGCGCGGGAAAAAAACGACAACACCCCGCGCCCCTTTTCTACTGTAGCCTGCCTGGCTGGCGCTGCTCAGTCTGCATATAAGTGAAGGCCCGGCCCGTGCGCATAAGTGAGAGATCCACCCGCGCCCCTCTTCCTATCATCCCCACCCAGGTAGCACGGATGTCTGCTGCGTGTTGAACTGCTGCGCATCCTACAAGCGCCCGTCTCGGAGCCGGCTAGACCTAGGTTGCCTGGATCCCCCTCTTCCGTTCATGTTTAGGATACCGCAACATTTATGAACACACCTTCATTCAGAACAGATAGTTAAGTTACAGTTAGCTAAGTTATAGTTTATGTTTTTTGGCACATAATATTAATGAACTTTTCGTGTAAACATTTATGAACACAGCTTCATTCAGAACAGATAGTTAAGTTACCGTTAAACAATTTATAGTTAACTTTTTTACACATAACATTTACGAACTTTCCGTCTGAACATTTATTAACCCAGCTTCATGCACAACAGGTAGTTAAGTTACCGTTAAACTATTTATAGTTAACATTTTTTTACATATAACATTTATGAACTTTCCGTCTGAACATTTATTAACCCAGCTTCATTCACAATCAAAGCGACACAACACACCACCACATGTGCCACCGAAACGGCGGAGCGTTTCGAGCACATCAACCGGCGGATTTCCGTGTGATTTTCATCGTCCAACCATGAGCGAAATTGCGGCAGTTTATGTTCCGCCACATCGAGGCCACTGTCTGAAAAATGGCACATGGTGTTTGGTACCGTATTGTCGGAAATAGAACCCCCCATTAATTGAATCCCACCTAAATGGCTCGAAATAAAAAATAGAACCCCCATTAATTAACCCACCCCCATAAATAAAGCATTATTTATACTTATTTTTCGTCGGCTATTAAAAAATATAATCCTCTTATTTTTAGCCCCCCCCCCATAAATTGAAACCCCTAAAATGACCCCAGTGAAAAAACAGACCCCCGGATTTCTATTTCCAACAATACGGTATGGGCCCAGCCTGAGCGCTGCTGCCAGAGGTGGGAATCGGACCGGGTTACTTCGGCGCCGCCCGGCCCGACGAGGTCCGGGCTTCGGCCCGGCCCGACAGTTCGGGCCGGGGTACCCGGGCCGGCCCGGCCAGACTTGGAAAAAAGTCGGCCCGGCCCGATGTTTTCGGCCCAGACTTTTTCTGATGATAATTTGAAGCAATTTTTTGGTGCAAAAATTACTGTTTTTTGGTTTAAAAATACCCGAAAATCACTCAAAGTCGGTACTAGTTTGCAGAATTTGTTTGTCTTTGGTCAGCAACCCACAAACTGGGTTTCCTGCCAACCCACAATTGCCTGTTCCTGCTCACCGTCCAAAACAACGTGAATGGTCCCAAAACTCGGGTCGGTAGAAATTACAGGCGGAGCCCACGCCTCCCCCCGCCCCCTCCGCCTCCCCATTCCTCCCGCCTTTTTCCTCCCAACCCCCCCCCCCCCGCAAAACACGTCTCTCCCGTTATCGGTGCTCTTGTGTGTATCCCGTGATTTTTCTACCAAACCCAGTTTTTATTCCGCGAAAAAACACCTTCTAGAAAACCTGGGAAATTGTGACGAAAATCGGGCTAAAATTTGACCCCGGGACCTGGGGCCGGGCCGGTTGCGACCTCTGGGATTAGCAGCAGCCAGAGGTGGGAATCGGGCCGGGCCGGGCCGACTTTTCGGACTGTCGGGCCGGGCCGGGGTGGCCGGCCCGAAAAGGCCCGACATCATCGAATTTCAAATAAAAAATCGTGATTTTTTATGCTAAATTTGCCGAAAATTGCTCGCGATTCTGCAAACTCAGACCGACTTCCATTATTATCAGGTATTTTTAAACCAAAAAACAGTAATTTTTGCACCAAAAAATTGCTTCAAATTATCATCAGAAAAAGTCTGGGCCGAAAAATCGGGCCGGGCCGACTTTTTTCCAAGTCTGGCCGGGCCGGGCCGGACTTCCCGGCCCGAACTGTCGGGCCGGGCTGACCCCCGGACCTCGTCGGGCCGGGCGGCGCCGATGTAACCCCGGTCCGATTCCCACCTCGGGCAGCAGCGCTCAGGCTGGGCCCATACCGTATTGTTGGAAATAGAATCCGGGGTCTGTTTTTTCACTGGGGTCATTTTCTCAAGGGGTTTCAATTACTCGGGGGGGGCTAAAAATTCGGGGGTTATATTTTTCATTTGGCCCCCCGACGAAAAAAATCATTGTTAATAATTGTTCTATTTATCGGGGGTGGGTTAATTAATGGGGGTTCTATTTTATTTCGAGCCATTTAGGTGGGGTTCAATTAATGGGGGGTAAGTTAATGGGGGTTCTTATTTCCGACAATACGGTACCAAACACCATGTGCCATTTTTCAGACAGTGGCCTCGATGTGGCGGAACATAAACTGCCGCAATTTCGCTCATGGTTGGACGATGAAAATCACACGGAAAAATCGGCCGGGTCACGCGCCCCAAACGCTCCGCCGTTTCGGTGGCACATGTGGTGGTGTGTTGTGTCGCTTTGATTGTGAATGAAGCTGGGTTAATAAATGTTCAGACGGAAAGTTCATAAATGTTATATGTAAAAATGTTAACTATAAATAGTTTAACGGTAACTTAACTACCTGTTGTGCATGAAGCTGGGTTAATAAATGTTCAGACGGAAAGTTCGTAAATGTTATGTGTAAAAAAGTTAACTATAAATTGTTTAACGGTAACTTAACTATCTGTTCCTTACTAAAGCTGTGTTCATAAATGTTTACACGAAAAGTTCATTAATATTATGTGCCAAAAAACATAAACTATAACTTAGCTAACTGTAACTTAACTATCTGTTCTGAATGAAGGTGTGTTCATAAATGTTGCGGAATCCCTAAACATGAACGGAAGAGGGGGATCCAGGCAACCTAGGTCTAGCCGGCTCCGAGACGGGCGCTTGTAGGATGCGCAGCAGAAACTCCAACACGCAGCAGACATCCGTGCTACCTGGGTGGGGATGATAGGAAGAGGGCGCGGGTGGAGATTTTACCTACGCGCACGGGCCGGGCCTTCACTTATATGCAGACTGAGCAGCGAGCAATACGTAACTGAACGAAGAAC
>JASAMV010009029.1:0-20809 GCA_030248065.1 Rhynchonema sp. JSB1_4
CGGTGCAATTATTCCATTCGGCAGTTCATTTCCTTCTTGTTTTCACGCCAATTATTGTAGTTACACGCAAAATGCTCTCAGATGTTTGGACGGCGTGACTACTGAAATCGGAAGTGAATTATTTTTATTGACCCTATTTATTTCAATGAATATCATTTCTTAATGGTGTTCAGTTTGCTGTGCATTAAAAACCACACATTTAGAGTGCAATTTTCTGTCCAGCAAAAAGTATCAAAGTTTGTTCAAATTTCAGGTAAACGCAAATACTGGGGATTCGATGGGCCCAGCAAGCGCAAGTACTGGGGTTTCGACGGCAACATGAAGCGAAAATATTGGAATTTTGATTAATATGAGTCACTAGGCTATTTCTACTTGGCATTTATAATTCCAACGTCGGAAAAAATGGATTTCGGCGAATTATAGTTCTCGGAACGCCACCAAATTGACCTACCTTATTGTGATTGTACTGTATTTTTGTTTCGCCCCTAACTTTCTCGCAAAATCATGTATATTCTGTAAAACAATCATTACGTGGTGAATCATGCACATTTTACGCTCCTGATTGGTGAATGTTGCTCGCTGTACCGTGTGGTGTTACCATATCCCGAGTCTCGAGTTTACCTATATGCTTCTATCAAATATACAAACCACCGGAAAATTCCAGCTCTGGATCCCGGACGGTCTGGAATTGCATCTGCTGCTGCTGCTAAACCGCGCAATAACGAATGAATGGACAGTTAGTTATATACGCGTGAATAAAAGCTCGTTGGAATGACGCATTCTACAGTTGTTGATTGCCTCCTAAGGGCTCGGGTCTATCTGGTGGAGCCCTTACAAATGCATGAACATTCGGGGCTTTCGGCACCGGTTAACTGACACTGCAATAATTTGATATGCATGAAACTTGAGAGTTTAGTTACTTTCGCACTTCAAATGCGATAATGCTTTGCGGCCTCTGTTGAACGTGTTTTGTCAGTTTGGCCTTTCAATCAAACCTTGAAAGATCTCAAAATTCATTTAAAATGCCCAAAAACTCGATGAATGCGGCAGCGGCGGCCGAACGCAAAAGAATGCAAAAGGAAGCGGAACGATACAAGGAATTCTACGGTGACCAGCTGGACTGGTACAGCAGCGAGTGTGAAAATGACAAATATGAAAAGACGAACAATTATTATCCGGATCAGAATTTTGGGGCGCTGTTCAAAGATAAAGACGCTGCCGTGCAGGTGCGTGAATTACACTTTGTGTGTAAAAAAGACAAGCAACCGCAAAAAATACAGTCACATAACAATTTTCAGTGTGAACTTTTGCAAGCAGCCAATATTGAAGTTGACCCAAGTCTGTTGTCGTATGAACAACGTATGGCGCTGTACCTGAAAGAATTCGGCTACACCACGTCAGCGCACGGCATTCCCATGATTGTACAGGTAAATGTGTACATTTTTACACACTGTGTGTGCACGATGTGCAACACTTCTAGGAGAATGAACTTATCGTTGCGCAACAAACCGGGAATAAAAAATGTGGTACATTATTCTACCCTCAAAAGTAAAACCCCTCAAGGGGGGATTCTTTCGACGCTGTTTTGGTCCCAGATTTGACGTTAACCTCGTTTTTTTAGTTTTTATTCGCCTCAGCAAGACAATACAACGCTATAAGGCCGCACTCAGACAAACGCGAAATGCGAAAAGCGAAAAGTTCAGCACAACAGCAACTCCTAAACCACGGGCCTAAACCACAGTAATGCTCAAACAAAATGTTTCAGAGGCTGTTTGGCGTGCGCTGTGGATGATGACTACGCTGAAAAACTTTTCGCTTTTCGCTTTTCGCGTTTGTCTGAGTGCGGCCTAAACGTAACAAAACGTAATGCTTCGTGAAAACTACAAAAAACCTACCTCGTAAATGTCACCCGACAAAGTGGATATTCTTTATAGTGACAGAAAATGGCCGGTCTCGATCCTGTCACTATAAAGAACGTGGCCTGTAGACACCAAATTACTCACAAATCAGGCGACGAACAAGTATTCGCGAACGGTCTGGTCAATTCTGTATCTGTTGAGCTTCAGCATGTTCTGGTATCAAATCAGTCGTGTCATCGAAAAGTACAACAAGAATGAAAAAATTGTCGACATTCAGGTTTGTACGTATAGTTTTGCGCAGAAACTTTGTGGCTAAAATGAATGCACTTTGTCTGTAAAAACACGAGCGTTATTTTTTGCAGTTGATTTTCGAATCGGCCGCGTTTCCGGCGATAACCGTGTGCAATCTGAATCCGTACAAGAAGAGCGCCGCGGCACAGGTCTCGCTCGTACAGCGAACGGTTTGGTCACTGAGCTTGTTTTCAACTAAAAGCAGACTTTTTCGCGAAAATCTCGCACAAATTTATCGAACGCGCCAAAAAAAACTTGAACAAATACACAGTATTTCCAGCTGAAAGCCTTTGACGATGTCATGAATGCAGCAGCAAGCAAGCCGGCCGGGGACGCAGCCGGTGATGCGCATCATATGCGGTTCATTCGATCCCCGGTTCGTACGACAGAGAATTTTTGCCCACTTTTGACCTGAGACTGGCCAGAATGTACATACCACTGTGTTTGTAGGATCCTGCCCTTGGTTCGTGACATTGATCATGAGCGATAAAAAAGTTTTTTGAAAATATTAAGTGTTCGTCTATTTCAGCACGTTGTGTTCGAGGTGGCCCGGTCGTCGTGCCGATGCGACGAAATGGCTGGCAGAATGACGTGTGAAGCGTTCAAGGTGATGCTTCACTCGATGGTCACGAATGCGTCAAGATCGAAACCTTTTGATGTTTCACTCATATTGCAATGCAATGCACATCACTCACACGTAGTGCAATACATCTCAGTGCAATATACAATGTATATGTATATCTTCTGATATTTCAGGAAGACCCGCCCGGGCCGAGCTTTGACACGTGTTTCTGCGGTTTCGACCGGTTTGCGGGTGATGCGTTTCCGTGTTATCCAGCAGTGCGTTTTTGAGATTATTTTGTCCATATAGTTCCCATCATTTACTTTTCTTCCGAAAGCCCGGTGCTGAGAGTGCGGCAAAAAATTGTGCTGCATGCCGTTATTCCAGAAGAACAGACAACTGAACACGAAAATCCCTTACAGGACCGATGGACCGACCCGCATTCCCCCAAGCAATGTGACTCGTGCAACGCACAGGGAATGTGTAATGAGGATGCAGCCAGCAAGCTTGGCAGCATACAAGGTGTGAAGACCAGAGGCTTGTAAATTATTCTAGCCATTTTTATTTGTATTTTAGTGACAAGGCAAATTTTAGGAAAATAGGGCAATGCATCCCTACTAGGCGTTAGTCTGATTTTTCGCTAAAGGTAAATGTTTCGTATAAGATAAACCACATATGTAAATACAAATGTACAATACATTTTATATTGATTTTGATACACAATTGGCAAGGTGGTGATACGTCCGTAGGTTTGTCACCAAAAGCGATGGATTGTTTTTAATGCGTACAGGAGCGTGCATCTGCCAAGATATTGACGATTTTTGTCTCAAATTCGACACCGACGCCGAACTGATTTTGAATTTATGGGAATTCTACGGCAACGTCGCACCCACAGAGGACCCAGCGTTCTTGGAAGCGTTGGGCTTCGCTGTTAGTGCGCAACATCGGCTGTTTTATTTTACATTTTTTCTCTGGTATCAAGAACCAATGTTACACGACTGAATTTCTCCGAGACAGGTTTATAAACAGTGCTGTAAAACTACAGTACAGCTAATAAACAGTACTGAGCCCAAATTTGGGGCAAACTACACTATCCTAAATTGTGAACTTGATTACTTTACCAAATTACTTGATCCGACCCTGAATTTTCAGGGCATGACGGATGAGGTAGCTATTGTGACGAAGGCCAAGGAGAACATTGTATTCGCGATGGCCACTCTATCAATGGAGGAGCGAAGTGATTTGTCGTATCACAAAGACGAATTCATTCTCAAATGCTCGTTCAATCAGAAACAGTGCGCCATTGAAACGTTGGCAACTGTATTTGCTCTCCATTTTCATTTTGTTCGTTTTTGATGTCAATGTCGGGTGAGATGGTTATTTGCTGTGATCATTGATAGCGTGGTAAAAAGCGATCGCTTCGTTTAAGATCTGCTTGGGTAATTGTTTGATCACCAAGAGAGCATGACGTGACAATAAATGCTCGGATGGTGGACCATTGACTCTCCAACTTTACTCTTTCAAACTTCATGTTCGTGTTTCCTTCAGCGATTTCGTCACACGCGTTGACCCGATCTTCGGCAACTGCTTCACGTTCAACCATAATCGATCGTATGACTTTCGGTCGTCGCGCGCTGGCAGCTCGTACGGTATGCGAGTTATTTTAGTATCATTTCTTGATGTTTCAATAAGAGTGCGCTGTTTCACGCAGAAAGAAGATTTTGCGGTTCAAAAGTGAACTGGTCTACAAGCAAGCGTGTCAAGCTCTGATTCCAAGAAAAATGTGAGGCATCAGCCAGCGTGACGAGCTTTGAGTTCCCATAGCAATCGCGTAGTAAAAAACAACTAAAACAAAATTGAAACATCACTACTTCAGGCCTCCGCCTGGTTGTGTATGTGAACGCATCCGAATACCTGCCCACGACCGAGGCAGCCGGCGTGAAAATGACCATCCATGAAAAGACCGAGTATCCCTTCCCAGATACTTTCGGCTACAATGCGCCTGTCGGATATGTTTCGTCGTTCGGCATCAAATTGGTACAAGTCTTGCTCTTTATGGAGATGATTTGGAAGAGAAAATATTATTAAATAAAAAAGAGATAAAGTTTTCATAATTCAGAAACGCATGTCGCGACTGTCGTTCCCGTACGGTGATTGTGTCGACGACGGACGGACGGCGACGTACATTTATGAGGGATTTGATTACACCACTGAGGTTATGGACGCAGTTATAAAGTTTATGTGTCACTGCAAGTTGTCCAGGTTGTCACACAGTATACATTCATTCATTTATTTTCTTTTTGCAGTAAGCTTGGAAGTTACGAGCCGTATGGGATAAATCGTGTAATACCGTAAGCTCCGTAGTACTGTCCCGCACTGCATGCATTCATCACATCATCGCAGTTTGTTATTATGCCCATTGTTGACATCCAAGGCCAGGCACTATGAATGTCATCACATCATTGACATGATTACATAGCAACTTTAACTGCGACTAGTTAATTTATTGCAGGGTTGTTTCCGCAGCTGTTTCCAACAACTTGTATTGAGTGATTGTGAATGTGGAGATCCGCGATTCCCTGTCTTGTCAGGGGACGCACATTGTGAGGCTGTCGACCCGAGAGCGCGTGAGTTGATTGCCTGATTTTAGCCTGAATCTGCAAGGCGAGCGTTAGACGTCCAAACCTAGTGACTTCAAATTTCGGGATTTATGTTCTGACGAACTGTTTGATGTTGTCTTTGAGCATGTTGCTGTGAAGTGAAGCATCAAATGAGAAAAACCTCTGGCTCGTGCGTGCTTTACGTATGAAACGCAGACTACGCAGATAAATGCTATGTAAAGATGTGATGCGCCGTACTTTTTTGTCATGCCTGAAAAAACCCACGTTGAGACCACACAATTTGTCCAATTAACAGAATATGGTTTTTGACTGCCGGTTTTGCCTTTTTCCACCGACAGGCGGTGCACCAGGTCATCGTCACTACGAATGCACCAGATGACCTCCTGGCAATGTTTGACAGAATGGCCATATTGCACAAATTCGTCAATCCACAATATTGCCCTTCACAATCAGGCGAATGTCTCGATCGAAAAACCAAAGAGAAACAAAGCGGCGGTGGTTATCGTTGTCGTTGCAACCAGCCGTGCAAGTCAAGCACATATTCGGTCACGTACAGTGCATCCGTCTGGCCGTCGCCCTCCTTGAAAATGCAGGTGAATCAATCGAACCGGGCTCGGACGCGATGTTCTTCTGGTAGAATTTTTCGTACAAGGGCTTTGATAAGTAGGTGGCAACTATACGCGATCACAGAGCTCGGTGCGCACTCAAAACATATAAAATATTATAGAAAAGGTTACAAAATCGGCAACCTCATTTATGTCATTCAAAATTTTCAGCTGGGCAAATGCGACGGTGAGCACAGCGAATGCATCACGCACTACAAGTGAGTGCACTGACCGGGTGATGTTTCGCACGTGTAGTATTAATGATGTATTTTATACTTGCTGGATGTTTCAGAGAGAACGGCGCGATGCTTGAGGTGTTCTATGAACAATTGAGCTACGAAATGTTGAGTGAATCACCGGCATATGGGGTGAGTTTGGATGAAGTTTCGCAACTAGATTCACCTTCAACATTCCTCGATGCGCTGATTTTCTCATTTGTTTCAGATTGTGGCTCTGCTGGCTGACTTTGGTGGTCAGTTCGGCCTCTGGCTGGGTGAGTGCAAGCAAAAATATTTCAGTCGATTTGCATTTTTCTCAACAAAAAACTGCCAAAACAATTTTTAATATTCCAGGTGTGAGTGTGATCACTTGTTTCGAGTTCATCTTTTTGGTCCTACAAGTCACCGTGATGTCGTTGTGGCACAAAATTGAGGAAATGCAGAAGGAGCACATCAGGAAAACCAGGGGACCGCAGGGCGATTAACAATATGAAGACGGATGATCTTACGCGAAGATGATTTACATATTTGGGCTGTACGTCCTTTTGTCGTTCACAATTTTGTCAGTATCAGTGTTGACCCATCCAAAAATTTCCGCTATTCGATCAACTTTTGCGAAGTTTGCCATGTATGGCACCGAACTCTATTTGTTCCTACAGCCAGCCGTTTGTGTAGCTTTTTTGATGTGAGAATGCCGTGAATGAATATGCATGCTTTGCTGTTGACTTCAAAATATTAATAAAAAATAAATGATCTTAAACGAACAAGATCCGGAATACCCCAGAGCGCGACACGTTTTCATGCCACCACTTTTACAGTCCAGCAACAAGTTGAGCAGTTGCATTTTGCGTCCGACAAAACGATAAACCATCACATTCAAGAACGCGCGGTTGCTCAAACAATTTATTTCACTTGGTGACGTTTCATCCGCCAAACATTCAAGAATAAAGCGTTTTAAATTAATTTGACCAAACAAATTTGTATAATCTAAAGAAAAAAGCACAAAATAGACATGCGCTTGATAAATCAGGCAACAGCACACCAAACGCGCATACACGCGCACAGCTGCATATACGAAACCAATGTTTAATTATTCACGAAAAAGATCAGTGATTACGCACATCAACAAAATGCGAGGTAAAACATAACCGAAACCAAAGAAAGGCATATTAGGCAAAAAATGAACAGGATTTAGAAAGAGGCATTGCGTTCCACTTGAAAAGTGAATTAAAAGCGATCCGCCGTCAGGGAACCATATTGCGGCCAATAGCACGATGTGGCGACGACGGCAAGCTGTCACAGGTTCGATTGGTAAACGACAAAAGAGCACGTAAAATGATTATGCGTTGGCCGCAATATGGTTCTCTGATGGCGTATCGCTTTTTAATTCACTACCGCGCATGCCCCGATTTAGGCACTGCCACAGCTCGCGCTATTTTGCCAAAACCACGCAAATTTCAGAAAAAAATTTCCATTGTATTTTTAGGCCACATAGAAAGCACACAGAGCTTTGCTATAAAGCAGGTAAAAAAGCCCAATTACCATGCTATTCAAGTGATCAAAGACCGATTTTCCATCGTTGATAGGTTTCGACAAAAGCTGGATCAACTGTGGTGAGCCTCAACTTTTTTTTGCCTTTTTCTGGGGACCCCAAGCACACTTCTACAGTATGTGATATGTTCCTATTTTGATAACAATGCCGAGGTGATATATGGCACGCCAGGTAGTAAAACTATAATTGTTGTTAATTATGTGCAAATCTAGGTTGGTTCATCTGCATCCTTGGAGTCACGAACAATAAATGAATTATACACAAAATCCTTGATTTTAGCAAATTTTCACTTCCGTCATATTTATAACCAACCTACAGTTGCGACGGAATTATGTCATTTATTGTCCGATGAAGCCCCAACGTAATTGTTGTTTATCGATCAAAATCCAAGATTCTAGCTCTGACGTATCTTGACAAAAATCGTGTTCCTTGAGGTCCATGCGTTAGACTTGGAACTACAACCGCAACCGGGCTTATAACCGGACCACCATCTGGGGTGCCTTCAATTGAACTTCTTCTGTTCAAGATACGTTATAGCGTTAAATTCATTTAAATACATTGAAATTCACTGCCCCCACTCGGTTGAGTGCATCACGACATTCGTCAACCAATCTGGAAGTAGTTTGACATGAGTTCAGAGCTTGCAGTGCCGCACGACTGTCTGTAAACATGGTAATATTTTCGAAAAGTGTATTTCTTTGTCGTATCAGTTCCGCTGCTTTCATGATTGCGAAAAGCTCTGCTTGGAAAACTTTAGTTGTGCTCACAAGGGCTCGCACTATATCATAGCCCCAGCAATATTTTGACGTTTTTTTTCTCAAAAACAAGCAGCCGCAAAAAGCTATGTACAGCTGCACCAAACCGGTCTTATTCATTAAAACTCCTGGTCGCGACATCAAAGCCGGCGCACTTCTGCGAACGCAAACGATTGGCCGAAGTTACTTAGCTCAAACAGCTGCCTGCTCTGGTTTGTACTTAGGCAGTTTTTCATGCCTTCAAAATCAAAGAATGTTTCACAATTCTTGAATGACAGCAAATTCTTACGCTGCACTTTGCCACTGTATGAGTTGTGTATTCGCCAATCTTATGTGTGAAAAACAGGGCTCCTCATTCATTTTTGTTTCAGCTAGAAGCGCTTCAAACTTCAATCACGTTTTTCTCGAAACTTGCCATATGCACTTAGGCCTTTTTGGTTTGATAGGCTCGAAAACAGTGTTGAAGATAGGATCGTGCTCATGTCCATCTGTCTGTCACTTTTCCTATGCTCTAGTGTTGAAATCCTTAACTACTGAGAATGACAGACTGACGAAACAGACTAACATGAGCATTATTGGTACACGTGACGTTTGGGGGGACCACTGTCTTTAGTGAGATTGTGAGAAGCATCAAATTCTGGTTTTCGGTTTTATTGCACAGGGCCAGCGCGTAAGTACTGTAACACAATGGTATCGAACTTTCAGCACAAAAAGAATGAAACAAACTTAAAAGTTCAATCACCCTGTTTGACAGTTTCAAAGAATAATCGCGTCATATTCAGCGACAGCAAGATGGCCAATCAATAATTTCTCTGCGTGCCTGAGTTTTCCACCTATGTACCCTATTTTCACCAAATCAGAGTGGGTCACAAAGCGAAAACACCCGACACTGAGAGAGTGCCAATCTAAAATCGACGCAAGAACGGTCTGACAAAATACGGCTGTCTCCACTGGTGTTTAACAGCTTCATATCGAGCCCAGTGTCTGGGGGCACGGACTTGTCTCGATTTCGACCTGCGACGTTTCGCCGGCGCAACGCCGATTTGGTACAGCGGCATTTTCACATGGCGATTTGCGTAGAGTCCAATGTTTTCGAGTCCGTCTTGGAATCCGTGAAAGGGAATCGGTAGATTCGAGTGACCCTCTAGGGTTGGGTAACGGATCACGAAACTTGTGCACGATGAGGGCAGTAGGATGAAGGCTGGAATTTTTAACAACGCTGTAATAGTGACAGGCTCTTGGTCATGCGCATGCACAAAACGATAGGGCTAATTCTAATGTAGTCAGCGCAACTTGTATGTATTCGAGGTCGACGGAGCCCAAAGCCATTTACATTCTAGGTGCACATGCGTACTGTAAATGCCAGGCGTTGGCAATGAACATACATAACTTGCGTTGACTACTTTAGAATAAGCCAACAATATCGCTGCACGCTTACCCCGACAATATGCGGCCCAATGAATCGACCTGGCCAAACTCACCCCTGAGTTTCCATTGATCCTGAAGATTCTTGGACTTTGCTTTGCCGATTAGTGACACTGACCAATTTTTTTGCGTTTCGTTAAATCGTGCGAAATGCGAAATAAAACTTCACTGAACAGAAAACCGACGGTGTACGTACACAGCACCTGTACCGTGTGGCGGATACAGTTTTAATTTTTTAAAAGTCATTTTTATCTAGTGCTTGTTTGGAATTTCGCCCTTTTTACACCAAATACTATGAAAAATGTGACAATGCGTGCGAAGCGCGCGAAATTTTAGCACCTTTTACGCGAGCGAAATGTCATTGCAAATGAGCGTATGTATCTGACGCGCGAAGCGCGCGATTTTTTGGATTTTTGAAGTATATCAACGTGAAAATTCTACGATTTAAGGGTCCTTTCCCCGTCTTTCTTCCGAAACGGTGCCCTCCTTCATGGACAAAATGGGCCATGGCCCCTGTGCCCCCGGTACCCGCCCTTGCCTGCACCATATTGTCCACGTACACTGTTGTACACACCCTAAGGGCGTTATTTTGTTCAGGGTCCTCTGACATCTGGGCGCTTTTTTGAGATAGTCGTTTATGCTTTTAAGATTAGGCGCTTTTTGACCGGCTTAGGGCAGAACTTGCTAGATCCGGTGGATTTGAAAGATTGCAGCTACAAATTGTATTCTTACCAAGAAGCACTGCCAACAAATGTCGCCGTTGTAGAGTGGACATTGTTGCTTCTACAGTAAGCTGCGTGTGACGTTAAGTTTTGCGCGACAGCTTTTGTGATGTTCAAATGTCGTTGTGCCTGCAAGCCAAAACACGAACATTTCTGACGATTTGAAATAATAAAAGGATGTCTTATTCGAAAAATAACGGAATACCGTGATAAATGACTGAATAAAAAAGTGACCGCCGATGAGAAAAGAAAGAAAAATATGAAAAAATGATTCGGGAAACGGAACACGAAATAATCTGAAATTACCCGGTGCGTATATAACGTGCGTTCCTGGTGCAAACTGTCACAAACGATCAGTTATCAATATGCATCATGGTCACACGCAAATCAGCCATGTTTTGGTCGCGGACGCAAACACAGAATTTTATCAAATTTTCAAAATCTGCAGCGCAAAATTATCTATTGTCCTTCCTTGTATTTGTTTCGCTCAACTGCGGGAAAGTTTTTTGCATATTTCCAACGACAGAAACTAAAAGCATAAAACTTTTACAGCAGATTTATTAAAGGGTGTGAGCTGTAAATGAGAAGATAAGGATCTCATTATGCATCACACGTACGGTCATAAATTGAGTGAAATCTACTGATGCCTGAGAATTCGCTTCGAAAATTATTGAATATACGAAAATGTACATCATGCGAAGCAACATCAAAGCTTGCAACTTATAAAAATGGGAAAGAAACTTGAAGCTCTAGCTGCTGCGGAAGCTCTTCAGAAAGAAAAAAATTTAAAATAGTCAAATATGTCCTGGAGCAAAATTTTCTATTCCGAAAAAAGAACGATTCAAATTCTGCTGTCTGCGGCGGAAGCTTTTCACGCTTGGATGAAGCTTTTATCCCCGGCTGTTATCACTGCATGATTGTTTTTGTCGACAAATTTAGAGACGGAAGGCGGGATTTGAAAACAAAATGAAAATGTTTTCGTCATAAACTGATGACTTGGCACAACTACGCTCTTATCACCTGATATCTTCAACTGAGGTTTTCAATTTTAGCCCCTTGTGTTGCTTGTTTGAATTTTATCCACATTTATTTTTGTTGGATTGTTTTATACGCTATCTTTTATAAATTGGATATCAAATACGCCAAAGCCCGGGGTCTCTTGGTGGAAAGCTTAAGGCATTGCGCGCGGAGCGCGATTATCTATTTTTTAATGCAGGCATGACGGAAAAGATCAGTGTGGCCGAAAGTTGAATAATGATGATCTTTTTGAATGATGCGCATGAGATCTGGAATACAAGCGGCACAAATAAATAGTTCATTTTTCCCAGGTTTTAGTGTACGAATGTACATGTGGGTAAATGTAGGTGGGGCTCTGATAAATGTTCTGATCATTTTCTTGAGAGGAAGGAACAGTAATCCGCCCAAAGCACACGCGTTTTTTGTGATGTAGTGGCGGGCTGTACGCAACCTGCGCGTTTTTAAATCACGCCAATCATAGGGTGATATTTTCGAAACGGTGTAAAGGTGAGTTGGGTGTGAAGGTCGGTGTAAGCTCGGTCGAAAGCTCAGTCGATGTAAGCTCGGTGTAAACATGAAACATTCCACGTTAACAGCAGGTAATGTTTCATGTTTACACCGACCGAGGTTTCGATTGAGCTTACACCTACCTTTACACCCAACTCATCTTTACACCGTTTCGAAAATATCACCCATACACGGTCGTCGACGAATAATTCCTCCACATATACTAGAAGCTGTTATCCACATAGTAAGCCATGAAATAAACAGAAGATAACCTAGATAAATCATTACGAGGACTAATTTAAGATCAAGTTATACTCGCCGATTCGTACAGCTCCGAACACACTGGCTTGGAGTTACATGGAATTACACGTTGCAGATTATCAATGTTAAGCCTGGGTGGAGAATAACTCTTGCGTAATTATTGTTACAACATGACGCGAAAGTTAAATGAAAAATTGCCCACCGGATTCGCGAATTATGATTCCGCGCGCGAGAAATGTCACTTTTCAACTTCATTGTAACACGCATGTCCGCTGATTTACACTTTGTTACACAAGATGAAGGCAAGATAAATGTGTAATCCAGTTGCTGCACCAAAACCATCATCACCAGACAGTGGATAATATCTGTTCAAGTTCCGTGTTTGTATTGTTGAAATCAAGATTTGGGCCTTGGTTAGAAACATTCTTGAGCGAAAACGTGCAAATTAGCGGACGATCAACAAATGTCGTAAACCTTATTTTTCCCATCGCGACAACTGAAACAAACTGGTGCTATAAACATTATTGTGATGTCGTGTTACTGTGCACTGGACTTACCCCCGCCAAACCAAAAACATATGATTATCGTGACCATTTCGTTAATTTTTATCCCTTTATCAAGCGAAGACCAAAATGAGACAGGGCAAAGTTGATTCTGACACAGTAACTGTGCAAAATATTGGAGAAAAATATTTTTAAATAAAAACAATAATTTACGAAATCATTAACAATGCGGCACCGGCGGTGGATTTTATGAAATAATGGACGCCACAAAAAAAACAGGATTGGCCATGCCCATAATTTAGCTTTGGTTTGAAAATAAATACAATTAATCGCACGCAAGCAAAAAACAGCGGCCTGTCTCCCACAATGACGTCGCCACGTACATGTATTATAAGGCACGCAATTTATACACAAAAAATTCATGGACAGTAAATTGTGGGCTTTTAAAACAGGAAAATAAGTATATAGACTGAAAACGCGTCCCTCGTCAAACAAAAAGACCCAAGGGACCACAAAGACCCAACGCAGTTTAAGGTGTACATTTACGGCGGGGGAGGAGCAAAGTGGAAGAAAAGAAGAACTTGGAACCAAATCGGAGAAAGAAGAAACATAAACGAATGAATCGAGAATGGGGTCCAATCTTTTGTTTTGAAGATGCGATTTTTGGGATTTATTTTTGCTATACGTTTAGAACACAGCTGTGGAGGAAAAGAGAGTGTTGGAAACATTTCGAAACCTTTTAATGAACTGATCCGACACTTTTCTTCGAATTTTGAGTCTTGTCCATGCTGATGGTCATTTTTGAGATGCTGATAGAGACAGTCACCTAGCCTGTGTTTTGCGGTTATACCGCCAGGGCTCTTTTTGTGTTTTGCGGTTAGATACCGCCTGAAGCAGGGTTGGAAAAAAATTTTTAAACAATTTTTTTTAAAAACAATTTAGAGAAATTTTTTTTTAGAAAGTCTGAGATTTGGGGAAATTTTACCAAATTTGCCAAAAAAAACGCGCAAAAACGCGAAAAGTGCAACTTTAAAGGGGTGGTGCCACTTTTATTGATGAGAACTCGGATCTACCTGAGAATTTAGTACAAGATGCTTGACGACAGGGTTTTATTGCAAAGTGACAATAAAAAATTCTGAATGTTGATCCATCATGAATGGGAGCCTTTCGAAAATCCGATTTGCCCCCCGGTTGCGATTTTCATTGTTTCAGCCATAGATCGCAACTCTTCAAATGGAAAGCGAAAATAAGCACGTCGTTTGAAAGGTGATCAAAAACTGCACGAAAAGTTGCTCTTGTGACTTTTCACAAAAATGCGACAAATTAAAGTTATTTACATGGATAGAATTTCAGAGATTTTTTCTCGGTTTTATTCTATGTCCAAAAAAATATTTCTTGAAATAACTTTATTTCGGCGCATTTTTGTGAAAAATCATAAGAGCAACTTTTTGTGCAGTTTTTGATTACCTTGTGCGGTTGCCTGATTCATCGAGAGAACCAGCCGTTTCACAATCACGTGTCTTATGCCAATGTATATTCACCAATGATGACACGGTTCATGGCGCATCGCACGTAATGTGCGGAATTACTGCAGCTTTGCTTTTACCTGTATCATGGGGTTATAATTACATGCTATGTAAAGCGAACGACGCCACAACGAATATTTGGTCCATTCTTGGAATTTCAAAAAATTGTCGACCTGCCCTGAATGTATGTATACCTGAAAAACTATTCAATGTCTGTGCAACATGAGTGAAATCCATTTTTTGGAGTTGTGAATCACGCGTCGTGCACACCTTGCGATTCTTATCGCCCCACGCTCTTAAGAAAAAACGCCGTTGGTTTTTTGCCAAACCCATGGTGATTTTGATTTAGTTGATTTTGAACGGAGTTTGTCGACAAGTTATTTCGTTGGTACCTTGAGGACACTGCATCAAAAGTCAACTGCATTTCCAGCCTTTTCATTTGCAATTTCTTACAATATCCTTCACCCAAAACCGCTGTAACACAGAAAAACCAAGTCAAGCACTTTATCATCATGCTTGAGGGAACAAAAAGCAAAAGGGACAAAATCAAAACCAGCAAGGTAGCGAAAAGCCACCGCCTTGAATCTGCCACAAACGCGTGCTCACTTAAGAGGAGCACATTCTTAATCGCCTTTTAAACTCTACAAGTGTTGGACAGCAATGTGGGCATCATGAAAGTCAACTCAATTGGTACAAATTCTCAAACGAGGAGAAGCAGTGGTAAAACGAACCATCGGGAAGAAAATTCGGTGCGGACCGGCCTAATTAAAACCTGAGCATTCCGACAGACTGTCTGATTAAAAAGCTCAATGCAACAGAATGTTTCGTCTGATTTTTAACACTCAAAAACTGCAGAATTTCGCTTTTCTTTATTTTTCGAATTTCAACGAATTATTCCAGCGCGACTAGCAGAGCATGATACAGTTACGATACAGATACAGACACGCTGGAACAATTCGTTGAAATTTCGAAACAAAGAAATGTTCTACATTTCGAAACAAAGAAACAATATTCTATAGTTAGTGAGTTTCAAAGATCATGCGAAACATTTTTTCGCCTTGAGGGCTTTTTGATCAGGCAGTTTGCCTGAATGCGCAGCTAGAAATTCGGCCTGTCCGCGTCGAATTTTGCTCCCAAAGGGTTTGTCTTAAAGGCGCATGTTATATAAACAAAGTTTGGACATCGTGTCACTCGACCCTAATCTGACCAGCCGATTGGTTGCTTCCTGATATTTCACGGCCACGTTGAAGTCTGCCCCTGTTGAAAAAAACCGAAAAATTTTGAAACGCTGCTGTGACACGAATAGGCTGTTTCAAAGTTTGATACTGGAGTGACCGGAACCTCCAACATTGTGGCAAAAAACGCATTTGCAGTGTGCATGCATTTCAGATAAATAGAACTTTGATTTGGTTGTCGGACTTGTGAATGCCTGAGTAGATGAAGACGTTGACTAGTACGTCTTTCAATGGTTCTGTCTTCAGATTCACGTTTATCCAACACAACAGTGCGATGCACACTTGGCGTCATTTTCGTAGCGAGAGGGTGCGTACTGCATGCCGAAATCTCTTTGCTTCGCAATCAGAGAACCTGGTCTTCACATCATAATCACCACAGTGAGATCAATTTGTATAACTGCGTTTTGTAACCGAATCATTTTACATTTAAACCTGACCAAGCTTTTTACCCGACTGGTTTTATCCCAATCTTGACTTCCCAAATCGCAATACCAATCATCTTGGACTCCAACTCGTGCCGACTAGCCTTCGCGTTCCTGGTTTGTGCGGCTTGAATTTTTTTAAATTTTGGAAATTGATTGTAAGTGTTGAACAACGGTTTATTTGCAATATTCGTTCTCCGTAGCTGGCAATGGTTACCTTGATCACATGGATGTGCACAACCAAACATATGTTCGCCTGGATCGGTGCACCGCTTATCGTTGGCGCCGTTATTTGTATCTCAAATTTTGCAATGAGAAGCTTGAAATAAATGGCACATTTGACAATGGTCTTTCAGTTTTCGTGGGTGTATGCTCTCGACAAGTTCACCACCGAACAGGTACAGTCATTTTAGAGTGATAATAAATTCATTTGCTATCGAAACTTTATATGCCAGACAGACAACCACGGTTGGGTCATCCGAAGAAGCTAAGTTTTTTGTTATCAGGAATGAAGGTGATCTTTTAACAATTTTAAAGGTATAAACATTCAAAAAACCAATAGAGCAATAATAATCAAGTATAGTATTTGTACTCAATAAAAGTAGTAAGCAAGAGTAATCAATCAATAAAATTTTGTGACCCAATCACTAATTCAATCACAAAAATGCCATTATTACTTTCAGTTCGTTCATGTGTTCAACTTGGCAGCGGTATTCACTGGCTGCAACTGGCTCTATCACAAGGTGTTACATTGTCTCCATGTTCGCCGACGAAGCCCGGCGTTGGAAGCTGTGGCCAACTCAGTGAGCGCAATTTCTCTATTGCAAACATACAGTATATCCGTACTATGTGCACGCAATCTGAGAAGCAACGTGGCATTTATTGCAGACCTGCCCCACAGCGACCTGTGCCCGAAACGTAACACCCGGTGTCGACCACCGGTGCTGCTCCGCGCTCTTCTGCCAAACATGTCTAATCGAAACGAATAACGCACAAACGTACCGAAACAGCAACGACCTGCTCCATCACTACCAGAACGACCACGGCGGCCAGCGCCCGTTCGCATGCCTGGCATGTCCAAATGAGACGCGATTAAGGAGTGTACACGAGTTGAAGAAACACATAACGCGGTCAGTCACCATCATCAGCTGCTGTATATTGCTTCATTGAAACATGAAGGCGCACATTGCAGAACGCACGGCACCCCGGCGCTGCATCGCGCTGGATTATTGCAACGTCTGTTGAACTAAGATGACAAACTGTTGAACAGACAACCCGAATGATACATCCCAATGGGTGATATCTTCGAAACGGTGTAAAGGTCAGTTGGGTGTAAAGGTCGGTGGAGAGCTCGGTGTGAGAAAGTTCAGTGTAAGCTTGAAACATTGCACGCTGAGCAAACAGCAGACGCGAAACGAAAGGTCAACTTTGATGGTTTGCTCTGCAAGCGTAAAGCGTTTGTTTGCAATGTGGTTCATTTAAGCTGGTTGCACAAACGTTTTAAAGGAATATTTGTAAGTTACCTAACATTTCGCCGCAAGGCTGTTGAGAAATTGAACATTCATTGACGGCGGTGCCAAAAATTTTGACGTCACTAACTGATCACAGCACGAAATCAAAACGGCTCCATAAAAGGTTACGAAATTCATAACTGTCGTTTAGAAACGCTTGTGCAACCAGCTTAAATGAACCAGATTGCAAACAAACGATTTACGCTTGCACAGCAAACTGCCAACATTGACCTTGACCTTTCGTTTAGAAACGCGCGTCTGCTGCTTGCTCGTCGTGCAATGTTTCAAGCTTACGCCGAGCTTACACGGAACTTTCTCACACCGAGCTTTCCACCGACCTTTACACCCAACTGACCTTTACACCGTTTCGAAAATATCACCCAATATTTGATCTGTCAATTGATTTGTAAATTAAGAACAACCATCACCCTGTCAACCCCAATGGATGTGACGAACAATTCACTGATTGAAAAAACGCACAAAAATAAGATTAACAAAAATACTATCAAATCGCTATTTATTCGAAGATTTTGTTGGATTTCTTTGGATTCTTCACAGTCTGATCGACGCCTAGAATTCGACACGCGGCCTCGGTTGCTGACGAAATGGCATTCTGAATGGCAATATTTCTTAAAAAAATAAACTATGAAAACTTTGAAAACATAATGGATACTAGACACACAACACTTCAACGCACGGTACTAATATTACACACGACTCAACAACACAAATGCCCACCTTCTTCACAATCAACGGTTCCCAAATGCACGCCTCCATATTGTCTCCTATGTTCTCCGTCTGAATGTCGATGCCGCACCAAATCTCACCTGCAAAGATTTCGGTAATTTAATTTTTTCTATAATTGAGAAAACAGCACTAAACCAAATTGCATCGAAACGATCCCGTTCAATTGTACATTGCACTTGTTTGTACGTGCTCGCGGTGCACCAGGTCATCATCAGTGCCATAAAATCAAACCAATCTGGCAGGCGCTTGAGGTATTTTTGAAAAACCTTGCCTGATCGTTCAAGGCACAAACAGTTGATGAGGTCCAGTATTACGTGACAAGCAACGACCACACAAATCATGACTTCAAAAACCATACAGGGTTTGAAAAATGGTGTCCTCAATTGCATTGTACAACCACAGCAGTTACCACCTTTGGCGTGCTTGTGTCTCAGTTTATTCAACAGATCAATCGCGTCCAGGCCTGCGTTGTAGCACAATTGCTGTGGGATGATCTCGAAGGAACGCGCGAACGCTGAGATGAGCAGCTGTTGTTTGCCTGCATTGTTCGGGGATAGTTGAGTTGGGTAAAATCAAAGAAATTATTTATCAACTTGAAATAATTGTCAAAAAATACGTTGAGAAAGTTATGGATTTACAACGTAATAACGTGGATGCACATGCATACCACAGCACCGTGAAACATCAGCAAGACAGACGGTGAAGTTTCTCTGGTGCGTGCATACTTGAGATCGAGAAACAAAAATGAAAAGCAAAAATTTAAATAACAAAAAGAACCAAACCAACCAGCAATCGAGCGTGATACGGCGCGCAAATGACGCGACAACTCCATTTCGATCGCGCCACCACCTGAAACGGTTGTGACCTGTTGTGAGTGAGAGTGTACTTACAGTGCACCTGTTACTGGCGCTTGCTTGTTTTGTGACATTTTGATTGACTTCATTCCATATTTATTTATTGTTTCATGTTCTCTCCTTTATGTTTCGCGGATCATACTAAAAATATGATGTGATAAGATATGATCGTGAGAACGAAGTATAGTGAGCTCATGAGACTCGGGTTATTCCAGCCACCTTTTAGCATTTTTGGCACTGTTCTTGCACATTTAACGTGCAATGCGCACCAAACATAACAGAGTTACACGTAGAAATGGGAGATTACGTGCACTTTGCACTATACGCCTAGAATTTTCACTACTGGTGCACAACAAAACAAATTCCGGGTGCAAAGTGCGCCCAAAAACTCGACACCTTGGAGCGCAAACTAAATTTTGAAAGGAAAAAAAACAGATTTTTTTCTGACTGACCAGCGACGAACGCATCATTCTTCCTGGCCCGTCTCACGATCATCAACGCATCGTGCAGCGAACGTTCAGTTTCGTCAATGAATTGCTCCGCGCCGCCACGCAGAATGATCGTACAAGCACGCGACTGCGCGCAGCCGGTGAAGAAATTGTAGCTGCAAGCGCGCCATCATAAAATGATCAGCTTTGTTGCACTTGTAAAAGGTTTTTTAGTTTTTTTTAATTATTTTGAGCTGTTCGCACTATCAGGCGTTGATCGACGAATTAGATCACGACAGACAAACAATCTGTTCGTTGCGCATGGGGCGATGGGCATGATAACAAGCGCGCAGCGTGCCAAAAATCCTAACCAACGAAATTGAGGACAAAATTGACATCAATCAATCGAGAAAAGCACCAGCGTTCAGAAACGAAAACGGAACTAAACAAAAAATCCGCAACGAAAAAGTCCGCACCGTTCATTGCCGACTTGTCCTTCATAGAACTGTTCGCATTTGCCGAGCACATTTTCGGCCAGTTTGCCCACCGACATCGACCCGGCCCGCACAGAACATGTCTCTGCAATCGCGACAAAGAAAATGAATATTATCTGTTTGGTCCGGTCAGTGGTGTTGTTGGCGGAAGGGTTAGGTAACCACCTGGTATCCGGTATCATTTGTTCGCGTAGGCGTATCCGGTATCCTGACTTTTTATCCTAATTTTTTTTCAAAAAAAAAACCGCAAAAATCCGCCATTTTTACCTCCAAAAAGCTCAAAATCGCATGCTAACGCAGGCATAACAGCCAAAATGACCATTTTTTGCGCTTCCAACTCCCGACTTTGCTCAACTTTCCTCTAAAAAGAACGTTTTTTTGAACAACCCCCTAGGTATCCGAGATTTTTTATTTTGGGGGCAACCTCTCTGGTAGCCGAGATTTTTCATTTTGGGTATCCGGCATCCGAAAATTTTAGATTTTGGGTATCCGGTATCCGAAAATTTTAGATTTTGGGTATCCGGTATCCGAAAATTTTAGATTTTGGGTATCCGGTATCCGAAAATTTTAGATTTTGGGTATCCGGTATCCGAAAATTTTAGATTTTGGGTATCCGGTATCCGAAAATTTTAGATTTTGGGTATCCGGTATCGGAAAATTTACAAATTTTGAGTATCCGGTATCCGGAAATTTT
>JASAMV010009032.1:0-82327 GCA_030248065.1 Rhynchonema sp. JSB1_4
AAACATAATACGAGAATCACCCATCGTCTTCTCTGCTTGCTTCGACCAAGTGAGGGATGGCACACAAGATCAACGTCGGTGCGAATGCACCGGATGGCCACATACAACTCCAAACAAACTAACTCACCGGTTCACCGTTTCAGCCATACTTTTCTGTATCGCATTGTACCAGGCCCTCACCAGTGCTGGGAAGACGCGCAACGCACGAACGTAACAACTGCACGCAGTACGCTGGACGGTGATCAGTGGTGTGTGCGTGCCTGATAATGCGCGAACAATCGGCGTGGGTAATGTATTGCTTGAGTTAACGAATGTTGAACTGTGTCAAAATTGAGACACGCAACTGAATCGGTCCTATCTTGTTCACGTGACACCTTTGTATTAAAAGACTTGACTTGTGTATATATGTTTGGCAAAAACGTATACGCTTGTCGAAACGAATTCACAGCACCAATGTATCTGGAAAAAACCTTCACAGCAGGAAGCCACGCACGTGACCAAAGTAGGACCTAACCGATCACCACATTCCATTCCATACCACCAACCATTATTTCCAGATACTGATATCTCAGAAAAGCCACACGTACCTATTTCATTGACACTCGGTTCCCAAGTGATAACGTCTGTTAATCGCATTGACCCGGCTTCAACGGGGATCTTGGGTTCTAGTCTGGTCCGGGTTACGGTCGATAGAAAACCGGTCGAATCGGGCAGCACGTAGAAAATGGTGAGTAGCAGATTGGTGAGCATCTCGGTGCGTCGCAGGTAGTTGCCCAGTGCCGGACGTTGAGCGATGGGCGTGTGCGAATAGAACTGCAACACATATCATTGACAGACATGAAAACGACCACATGTTGTCTCCAATAAGAACTTTTATCGCTTTTAGATGTGATGGGGCACAAAAAACAGGGTGTGACAGAAGTGACATAGTCATATTGACAAACTTCGTCATATTGATCGTCGTCAAACTAAAGCCAATAATTTTTTTCAGCAGCATAACAGCTTATTAGCTGTCTGGGACAGACTTTTCTCCGGGTCCAAATTACTGGCAACATAAATCCCTGAATATCATAAATACAAAGGAATCGGCGACGACAACAGGTCCATTCCAATCACATCCAATCGCCAAGTTTGATAACTGGCCAACCTTCCCCCAAAAATTGAGGTATGCATAATCTATGCTGTAATTGCATTGTGGTTTCCTACCTCCAACAACAGATGTGCGTTCAACAAGAACGACATGATTTCATCGAGTAATTCCCGACTGTCCAACGATTTGCCTTGCACAATCAGGGCACATATCCGTTCATAACATTCGCTCATCGGCGTTCCAATAAGTGATGGTGCAGCGCTGTGACATGATAAGATCGTTTAATCAAATTTTTAAGTTAGTTGTCATATTTAAAATTGTGTTAAAATAGAAAATTGCCTTCACAAATAAGCCAATCTAACATTTCCAGTTCCGTATGCTGCTTTTCCTTGCTCAACTCGTCATCCGCGGTTGGCCATAATTTCTGTTCGATATCGAAAATCATCGGTATGCAGCTGCAAGTTAGGAGAGAAAAATAAGCAACAAGACAATAAAAAACAAAGTAATCCACAATCATAACAACTGACCGCTTCATTATCGCAACCACAGCTGTTCGTGGGAACCACGCGCGATGTGTCAACAGGCGCAAACATTGCGTCAACAACGTCTGAAGCCACGGTCGGTAACTAGAAAAGAAACAGAAGACTGTTCGACGTTACCAAAAACAAAAACTATCTTTTTGTCAAACCAACCCGTTCCTATCCAACTGTTCATCAAGTACCACGGGCAACTGGATTGTTTCATAGTTTGAATTCGGGCTGATGCGTTGATCAACTACGGCGCATCCACTTACTAATCAATCTGAACATCCACGGCACCAACAATTCGGCGCAGCCCGGTGCGAAGAAATCCGTCCATTCCCTTTTGAACATCTCGTCGCTCGTGCGGATGGCAAAGGCACAGATAGAAACGAATAGATTGAGAACGGACAGGGCGAAATGGGCACGATACGATTGCAGGTCGGATGCAACATTCATTGTGACACACGTCTGTGACAAAAAGGGCGCCGTTAGTGGCAACTACAGATAGCCGTCGCACAATGTGGCATAGTATTATAAACCAGCACAGCATGCTTTTTGGTAAGTCTTTGAATTAGCGATGCACCAGGTCATCGTCGGTGCAAATGCATTATGTGCGAAAACGTGACGTGACAACGAAAACAGACAGGAGTTGGATAAATAAATCTACATAATTGTCACCTTCCGACCGACCTGCATCCACGAGAGCACATTGCATCAGACGTAGTCCCGTTCCCCATCAGTCAGTGTGTCATTGTCAGCCAACACACGCTCAACGACGCTCATTGCAGCACAACACAATTGCACACCAACATTGCATTGGGCATTCGTGCAGAAATCACTGCAAACATATAAACCGTTGTCAACGGAACATTTCGAAATATGGCCGATGTCAAACTTGGTGATGGAATCAGTTCTGATTGTTTGTCGGTCACGTACGTGTGTGAACTGTTGGTTACCCGTCTCGAAATAACTTTTACCACGGTCGAAATCAGAAGCATCAGTAAGTTTTGAAAAAAGATTCTTACTTAAAGGGTCTCCGCCATATATATTCGACCAAAACCAATCTCAATCAAACTTGGCACGGTGACTGGGTTTGGTCCAAAACACGCAGGGCCAAGAAAATTTTCCCATATCAGCTCCCTGTCTGAGCCCGAAGGGTTCAAACGTAAAAAAATTTTGACCCTGCCACCGCACCATCAAAATAAAATACCGATCTGTTTCGCATGTTCTTAATGTGCCGTTTGATCACAAATGTTTCATAAACGCCTTGGCTCTAATTTAAAATTATACTCACTTTTTTTGGCACTACCACAGCTCGCGCTACTTTGCCAAAACCACGCTAATCTTAGAAAAAAAATTTTCTGTTGTATTTTTGGACCACATAGACAGCACACAGAGCTTTACTATAAACTAGGTAACAAAGCCCATTTATCATGCTATTCAAGCGATTAAAGACCAATTTTCCATCGCTGATAAGTTTCGACAAAAGTTCCGCTCAACTGTTGTGAGCCTTACCCAACTGCGCAGGCCCCTTCCCCGCGCACACACACAAACTGAAACTTATCCCGGCCGCGTTGTGTGTGGCTGTGCGGGTCTGAAGGCCCTCCTTTGGGAACAGAGCAAAAACCCAAAAAAAACCCCCAAAAAAACCCCCCAAACAAAACAAAAACAACAAACCAAGCACACTTCTGTGTCATAATTTCCTATTTTCATAACGATGTACCAAGGTGATATATGGCGCGCTAGATAGTAAAAATATAGTTGTTGTTAATTATGCGCAAAACTGTGTTGGTTCATGTTCATACTTGAGGTACGAGCAAGAAATGAATTTTACACAAACTCCACCATATTAACAAATTTTCGCTTCCGTCACATTTTTAGCCTATCTACTGTTGTGATAGAATCGTGGCATTTACTGTCCGATGAAGCCCCAACGTTATTGTTGTTCATCGATCAAAATCCAACATTCTAGTTCTAACGTATCTTCGGCAGAAGTCGTTCAAATGAAGGCACCGTAGACGCTGGGCCGGTTACAAGCCCGACCTTATTGTTGTTCATCGATCAAAATCCAACATTCTAGTTCTAACGTATCTTCGGCAGAAGTCGTTCAAATGAAGGCACCGTAGACGCTGGGCCGGTTACAAGCCCGGTTGTAGTTCCAAGTCCAACGCATGGACCTCAATGATCACGATTTTTCTAAAGATACGTCAGAGCTAGAATTTTGGATTTTGACCGATAAACAACAATAACGTTGGGGCTTTATCGAACAGTAAATACGACACTTCCATCACAACTGCGGGTAGGCTATAAATATGACGGAAGCAAAATTTGCTAAAATTATGAATTTTGTGTAAAATGCATTTCTTGCTCGTACCTCCAAGTATGCAGATGAACCAACATAGTTTTGCACATAATTAACAACAATTATATTTTTACTATCTGGCGTGCCATATATCACCTTGGTACATCGTTACTAAAATAGGAAATTATGACATAGAAGTGTGCTTGGGGTCCCCAGAAAATGGGAAAAAAGTTGAGGCTCACAACAGTTGAGCAAACTTTTGTCGAAACTTATCAGCGATGGGAAATTGGTCTTTGATCGCTTGAATAGCGTGATAACTGGGCTTTGTTACCTATTTTATAGTAAAGCTCCGTGTGTTGTCTATGTGGCCTAAAAATACAACCGAAAAATTTTTTCTAAAATTAGCGTGGTTTTTGGCAAAATAGCGCGAGCTGTTGTAGTGCCAAAAAAGTGAGTATAATTTTAAATTAGAGCCAAGGCGTTTATGAAACATTTGTGATCAAACGGTACATTAAGAACATGCGAAACAGATCGGTATTTTAATTTCAAGGTGCGGAGGTAGGGCAAAATTTTTTACCTTTCAGCTCTCCGGGCTCAGACAGGGAGCTGATATGGGAAAAAAACTTTCTTGGCCATGAGTGTTTTGGACCAAGCCCAATTACCGTGCCAAGTTTCAATGAGATTGGTTTTGGTCGAATATATATGGCGGAGACCCTTTATGGAGGTGAACGGCACATCAACATGGAAAATCAAGAAATCCAAAATACTGGCCTTCGTGTATGGTGTAGCAGAAACATCTTGCTGCCACTATTGGTGTCACACGATAATAAAACGCGAAACCAACCATTAAAATTGGCAGTGTTCGCTTGTTCACCTCCAAGGTTGGGAATTCCTGTGGTTTGAATTCAGGCGTTGCTGGCTCTTTTGGTTTGGTTTGGTCGCTCAGAGCGGATGGAGCTGTGGGCACACGGAGAATGGTTTGAATAAATGAGAGAGATCTTGGGCCGTTTCTGTAAATATGGTTTAAAAAGACAACTTTATTCTGTTTTTTGTGTATGTGGTATTATGCATGCAAACGGTAAAAAGATTCTGCACGCTTCGAATAAGTTGGAGAATAAATACGATACAAACGAATTCACGTGCTATTATAAATTTCCAAATTCACCGCCGCACAGTAAAATACGCCCCATAGTTAATGTCAAGTTATAAACCCGAACGCTAACCATGCGCGGTTCTGAAACATTGCGCGCAGCTGCCTGGCTGGCTGGCAAGCTGCGTGTGTGTTGACTGTCCGAATGCTTCACAAGTTGAATTTCGAGTTTAGAACCTAACATTAACTATGGGGCGTACTTTACTGTGCGGCAGCGAATTTGGAAATTTACTATACAACGATTAAGTCATCTCCAGCAAAGCGATTAAGAGCTAAATGTTTTGTGCGTTTGACAAAATAAGTTGAACATGACAAGAAGTTGATTTACCACTCACTTCTGCACTTCACTCCCACCGTTGAGTGCGAAAGCTAAAATCTAAGAAACATACTTTCATTTGCAAACACGCACCTTGAGCCCATTCCACCATTGTCATTATCGAACAGCCTCCTTGCAGCAAAGCCACCCCTGTTCATGCCTTTCCCACCGCGTCCTCTAGCTCCACCACGAAGTTGCGAATCGGTGGTCAAACTGATATCGACAGGCACCTGTTGTTTGCGTTTGCCGTGCGCATTCGCCTGAATCACATATCAATGTGAGTGTTTGTTCGCTGATGAGAACTGAATCAAAATAACTGAAGACACTGATAAGGTACACACTTGATGTGCCTTGAAGTCGATTTCGGTGCGAAACACACTCGTGAATCGCTCATTTACACATGCGGCAGTTTCGCACAAATAGTGATGTTGGCGAAAATGTTCGCGCAATTGCTCATATTCACTGGAATCAAATAATAAATTAGATTTTACAATTCTACAAACAAACACCAATTAAAAACTAACGAATAAAATTGATTCTCTCCATCGGCGTCACAGAAATGGCAGAAATAGTGTTCCATTCGCAGATGTCGATACAAATAGTCGGAATCCACGAAACGGTCGTCGCAGAATTGGCACTGCGGATGGCCTCTAAGTTCTTTGTTGATGTTCTTTCAAATCACGAACCGTGGACAGAATTGAAAAAAATTGCGACGCAATCATTTCTTGCGAGGCGCAACATTTTATCTTGCCAGAAATCACCAAAACGGCAGCATGAACAGCGACAACGATCCTTCTCAATCCCCAAAACAATTATGCCAACCTTTGTAACTTTTATCCTCATCATCACCGACCCTGCGATGTTTGGCTAGATCGCCTCGGGTGCAGCACTTCCTTTCACTCGGGAATAACCGCAGATGGTTCACACACAGATCACAAAAATATCGTTCGTGCTCGCGTCGCATGTGACGATCCAGTTCGTCAAATGTGTTGAATGTTGGCCTCAAGTGAATAGCTTGTATTTTAAGATCACGGACAATTGGAAATTGATAAAAAAATCGAGGACCGCATCAACGTTTAGAAGGCAAGCACAAGACTATGATATTTCGCAGTGAGTCACGATGATACGGCTCAAAAAGCACAACTCACTCATTAGCACACATTGTGCAGAAATGTGCGAGAATATCGTCAAACGCGCGGATGGCGGCGACATTCTCGAATCGTATACCGTGTTTGTTGCCAATCGGTGTGCGAATGTAAGACTGCACTTGGCGACGATCGGGCAGTAGCGGGGTGGAGGTAATGAAGATCTGCTCGTGGCACAAACGGTTTGGCATTTGGAGTATTTGACGATTGATCAATTATTTGGGCAGTTTTTAGTGAATCATAATCATATCAATCGAGGTTCAAAAAAGAATTAAGTGCAATTTTTTCGGATTTTTCCATCGTTATTGTTTCGCGGTCAAAGCCAGCGGTTTCGGCCCCCCACTGCATTCAAGTACAGTATACAGTTATGAATCATTTTACAGCCATACGAGCAAAAATCATTTCATTATGACCAACCTCTGGCAGCACATATCGACAAATACTGCATTCCTGCTGTTCATAAAGCACACGCATGCGAATGCCGCATTCGAAGCACACAACATGACCGCAACTGCCGACACAAAAGAAGTCCTGGAAGAGAAACCCAGATCAGCTATTCCTATTCCTGACTGAAAATTGATAAAACCTGCAAACCTGTTTCAGGCAACAAATGACACACTGATGGTCAGATACGGACATCGTACGATTTGGCGGCCCACGACCAGGTGGCTTGCGTTCGGGACTTGGCTGTGGGAATTTGGCTGCGTGCATCGTTTGATTGGATATAATTCAACAGAGTTGGGTGTGTGGAAATGGGTGCCAATTTGTGATGCGAATATAAATTTGATAAAATCCAAGTTTCTTCTTTCTTTCTGAAATGTGTACTGGAGCTGTGAAATTTTCAGACCGAAATACCAACAATAAAGTCAAATGCCTCAATAAGAGAAGCCTTGCCTGCAGTGAAACAGCAAGGTCTTGCATAAAGTATGGAATATACCAACGCACCTGGTGACTACGCTCAGAACATGACGCTGTCTGACGTCACCCGCGAAAGCAAAAGCATTTCCAAGGTGGCGCAATAATATGAGCAACGCATGTTCTGCGTTACTGCCAGGTAGCAAAAATTATCGCCACGATCAATAATGAAGGGATATTCAAACCCTTTCCACAATCGATGCAACAGAACAATGACAATAAAAAGTTTTCATCCACTTTCAAGGCAAATTACATTCAATTACAGCCAGTTAGATAGAACTTTTTAGCAATGTTAACAATTTGCAATACCTATATGAAGGCGCTAAAGCCACGTCTCCAGTCACCAAACAACGGTGGACAGACAACCCACCCAGGTGGATGGCACAACAACAAACATTGGGATATCAATTTTGCATAACAATCTGCCGGGACAATTATCAAAACAACACTAAAAACTCCATAGAAAAGAGCAAAACGCCAACCTTCATTTCAGCGCGTTCCATATCCCACTGCGCCCGCTCCATCTCAAACCGACTCCATTCGTGTTGTATGAAGTGCAGCACACCCGGCATCGTGTATGGCGTCTGTCAAATAGGTAACATAATTAGTTTTTTTAAAGAAGATCACAATTTGCTGCACAAAAAAGCCGACAACGACGAGCAACACATAAAGTAAAACTACGCCAACACGAGCCCGATTTCGGAGCTGGCAAAATGGTGAAACATTCATGACGTGGCTGCTGATTTGGGAAACGTTACACGTTGTAGCATACAACATGGAGCATGATGATTTTCTCTTTCTTTGTGTTTTGCAAGTTCACCACCTCCGAAATCGGGCTCGTGTTGACGTAGTTTGCCTTTACTTTATTCATCCTGTCATCATGTGATTGCACCTTGATCTCGACACCGGCATCGTCCTGCTGCATTGCATCACCATTGTTCACATCAATGCTGCCTGATGCCATCCCGCCACCACCAACATTGCCACCGCCACGAAACAACGGGTCCACCGGATACGACGGCGTGGAACTCATATCGCCTGTTGTGCCAATGTCTACCATCGCCGTCGCATACGATTCGAATCAATCAAGCGATTTATTGCGAAGATTGATCCAACGCATTATTGGCTTGGTTATTTTTTGGCTGCTGCAATGCATTACAAACATACGCAACACGCAGCACACAATGTAAAGTGAAATTATTGAAAGGGACACAATTGATGTTCAATTATGCGAAGTAAAAACTAGCAAAAACTAGAAAGAATTAAAAACGTGAGATCTCATGAACCTATTAAAACGGGTTCTGTATCATTACGGTCCAGTGCTCACTGCGGTCCGTGGGCCTTAGCTTACGCCAGTTACGCCTGACAAGAAGCGGAACGCGGAAGCCTAAGCCTAGGACAAGCCCAGAAGTGGACTCTGGTGGGTGGGGTGAGCACACGCACACAAGACTGTAACGATACGGAACCAGCCGAGCCGGGCTTGGGCCGGAGCGGAGATTTTGGGAAATCGGGTCGAGCAGAGCGGCGCACGCCAGATTGCGCATGTGTGCGCCTTCTGGCCCTGGGCTGTCATTTTTCACTGCACTCCACGAGGTTCGGGCCGGGATTTTGGACTTTTGGTTCCGGTCAGCCGGGCCGGAGATTTGGAGGTTTGGGCCCGCCTGCCCGCCCAGTGTGGTTCCTGGAGGAAGGCCCCCCCTAAGGTACACTAACCAAGAAAAAAATAGTCACATTCTCTTCCCTTCATTTTATCACGAACTAAAAAATGAGCCAAAAAAACAAAAAAAAATAATAAAAAAATAAAAAATAATAATAAAAAAATAATAAGAAAAACCGGCGAAAATTCACGAAAAAATCCAAGCCAACTTTTCTCTTCCAAATAATGGAACAGCTTCCTCCACCCTCACCAGCAAAACATCCAAGCCAACTGCAACCGACCAATCACATTTTAGCCGAATAAAATTCAAACGCTATGTGCTTAAGCATACATGACGTCACTTCCGAGCACTTCTCCGCTTCTCCCGTTAACCGGCCCCAGAAAATGTGGCCTAAAACACTAATTTCGCGCGCAGCGCGCGATTTTTCGCCTATTTGCAGACAAATATGCTAATTTTATGCAATTTTAAGCCAAAAATGAATGTTTTGGGTAAAAAGTTAGGTGGGGCGGCAACCTACCTACTGTACCAGGGGAGGGGCGGCAACCTACCTACTGTACCAGGCGAGGGGCGGCAACCTACCTACTGTACCTTGGGGGGGGGACCCCCCCCCCCCCCAGCCACACCATTGATACCAATACCCAATACCAGAATTAGACCCAATACCACTACCAAACACTGGTATTGATATTGGTATTGGGTGGTATTGGTATTGGGTATTGTGCCCACCCATAGTCTCAATCGGGCCGGGTTTGGCCGGCCCGGCCCGGCCCGAGCCCCCAAATCTCCCGCCCGGCCCGGCCCGACCCGAACCCCCAAATCTCCGGCCCGGCCCGGCCCGAATTTTTGGCTCAGATTTTAACTCAATTTTCGTCATAAGTTTTTGCGATTTTTTGAGCCTATTTTTTTGGTTGAAAATTCATTGTTTTCCGTAAAAAGTCGTCAGATAGACAATACCAGGTGCAGCATGGGGGTGGGGTCCCCCTAGGTACAGTAGGTTAGGTAGATTGACGCTCCATCTTGGTACAGACAGTAGGTAGGTCGCCGCCCGGCGGCTGGTACAGTAAGTTGCTATTTTTGGTTCAAAATGGTATAAAATCGGTATTTTTCACCCCAAACAGGCGAAAAATCGCGCGCTACGTGCGAAAAGAGCGTTTTAGAGAACATTTCATCAATACGTATTTAGACTTAAAAATTTTTATTCGCCCCCCTAGCTCGGCCGATACAGTAGGTAGCAATGGTGTGGCTGGGCGGGGGGGGGGTCCCCCATACATAGGTACAGTAGGTAGGTAGATTGACGACGCGCCATCCTGGTACAGTAGGTAGGTAGCCGCCCCCGGCTGGTACAGTAGGTTGCTATTTTTGGCTCAAAATGGTGTAAAATCGATATTTTTTACCCCAAATAGGCGAAAAATCGCGCAATGCGCGCGAAATTAGCGTTTTAGAGCACATTTTCATCAAAATTTAGACATCAAAATTTTTGTCCCCCCCCCTAGCTCGGCCGGTACAGCATGTAGGTTGATTGCAGGCCTGGGTAGCCACACCACTGGACAATACTGATCACTTACTTGCCGAATCCGTCAGAAATTTTCGTATTTTTGACCAAAAAATCCCTGCTTTTCTCAGTAAAATAAGTCACTTCAGAAGCTTCGGCCCGACCCTCCAAATCTCCGGCCCGGCCCGGCCCGGCCCGAGCAAAAAGCCCAAAATCGCGGCCCGGCCCGGCTCGGCCCGGCCCGGCCCGGCCCGGCCCGGCCCGACCTCTGATTTACAGCTAAAAATAATCTAGCAGATCAACCACGTTGGCGCAGGTCTGAAACATTCTCTTTACTACATGCTTTGTGTGCGATCACGCAACGCAACGTCATTGCCCCGTCACTTTCCCTCTTTACGATTCAGGAAAAAAATTTGACCAATTCTTATAAAGTCATTGTGCGACCAATATATACACGCTCCCATGCACCTGCATTCAAGTTTAGTTCAGGGTGGCGCGCCCTTATGAACAATGCCTCAAGATGTTGCAGCTGGAAGTAGTTTTGTTCAGTGCCCAACACGGTCACCTGTTCATCTTGTATGTACGTTGTGGTGCCGTTAGCATTCGTGACACGACTGTGTTCTCTGTATTCTCGCAAGTGTTATGACAGCCCGGGATACTGTTTCACGGTTGTTGCCAACGTCAGCTCGGTGTTGTGCAATGCGCTTTTTCAGTGGCTGGGTGGTCTCGCCGATGTACTTGCGACCACACGTGCACTGCACTTCGTACACAACGTTGCGTCTGTCCATTTTGCTGATCGGCTGATGTTTCACTTTGCGATAGTACAAGTGCTTGCCGATTTGATTGTATCGTGGAAAAAACCTAGATAGAAGGAGGTCTATTGATTCACTGACCCCATTTTGGGGGCTCTATTACGAGGGGGGCTCCAGTGTAGTACTTGGCCAGGGTATACTGGCGGAAAAACCGGTTTTTTATATTTCGTGAAAAAACCGAAAAAAAACGAAAAAAACCGATAAAGAACCGCAATGTATAACAGAGGTCGCAATCGGGCCGGCCCGGCCCGGCGATTTTCGGCTTTTAGCTCGGGCCGGGCCGGGCACCCCGGGCCGAAGCTTCTGAAGTGACTTACCGGAGTTTTCCACTTAAAGCCCGGGGGCTCTATCCGGAAATTGGTGGAAAATGGACCCTCCGACCAGAAAGAAAAAATCCAATTAGAGCCCCGGGGGCTTTAAGTGGAAACGTTTCCACTTACAGCCCTCGGGGGCTTTAAGCGGAAAACTGGGTGTTTTCATCGTTGTCAGTAGGGACACTTTAGGCCAGCACTTTGACATTCTGATACCATATTTCAACCTGATTGTGAGGATCTTCATCTAAACGTGGCAAAACGTTGGTAAAATAACAGAAAAGTGGGGTATTTTGGTCATTCTTACACTATAGTAAATTTCTAATTTCGTTGCCTCATGCATTCTTACAGACGCAGGAAAACTCCCGTTCGAAGTCGAAGCAGGCAACAAGCTCAACACACAGTCAACAAGCCACGCAGCTGGCTCGTGTGCGTTTCGAATGTTTCAGTCACACAAGCTGTGTGTGTCAGCTGCGTGGCTTGTTCACTGTGTGTTGAGCTTGTTCCCTGCTTCGACTTCGAACGGGAGTTTCCCTGCGTCTGTAAGAATGCATGAGGCAACGAAATTAGAAATTTACTATAGTTTGAACTATTTTGGCAACTTTACTGTTCGATGTAAAATCAATGGTCCGTAAAAAAATAAATCCAATTAGAGCCCCCGGGGGCTTTAAGTGGAAAATTTTCCACTTAGAGCCCCCGAGGGCTCTATTCGGGGGAGGCTTTAAGTGGAAAACTCCGGTATTTTACTGAAAAAGTAGGGTTTTTTTGTCAAAAATACTAAAATTTCTGACGGATTCAGCAAGTAAGTGATCAGTATTGTTCAGTGGTGTGGCTACCCAGGCGTGCAATCAACCTGCTGTATAATACCACCAGAAAGGCCACATACAACTACAGGAACCAAGTGCACATTCCTTGACGGGTGGTCCAAAGACTCATTAGCAGACTGATTAGCCTTGCCTTACTACCAAAGCTCCGGGCGGGAAGACTCATTGACAAAAAACCGTTAAAACGATCTGTGATCAGAGTTAAGGTTGGATTGATAAAAATTTTGCTTTTGAACTTTTCTTAATTTTCGTAAATGCGTGTCTTCTTTTACCAGAAAAATGTCTTTATTGTTTTATATATTTGTATATTCCAAACTTCACTGTTGTCACATAAACACTCATCACTCATGCACATCACATTTATTTGGAACAATTTTACGGCTGGTTGACAGAACAACATTGAAAGGTGATTATGGTAACAGAACATTCGACAAGTGCAGGACAATGCAACGGCTAAACAACTTTTCAAATATACTCCAAAAACCAAAAGCAGGTGAGACCAAAAGTATTCACAGGCACTGTACTCATTTTTTAAGTATGAGGTGCTTTGGAGGTTGATCAACATTTCATGAAGTGGTCTAAAACACTTCATCTGAGACAACAGTTCATACCACGAAGTATTGTCTCAACCCAGCTACCGTATCCAAGCAATAAAACACTTTATGTCTGCGCATGTATAGGCAATCCATCGGCTCATGGCACTTTTATACACACAGCACATGCAGCAGCACACACCATTTTCTAAACAAAATGTACACTTTGAACAAGTGCCGTACTTTGATGGCAGTTGTTTAATTTATCCGGTTTTCAGTTGCTGGTTGACATGACACTTTTCTGCACTGTTGCAAAATTTGGGGATGTTTCAACCGATAACTGCAGAGAATAGAGGCATTCATTGACGGCAGTAATGTAGCATGCAGCGTGTGCGTGTTGAGTGCCATGAGCTGGGCGGATTGCCTATATGTAGGATGCAAACTGAAACCAAGGGTAACGTACAATACAGGCCACTGCATGCCGCGAGTATTTGCAATCGAAGAAAAGCAAGTTTTTTGGTTCGCAAATGACTTTGGAATATACATGTACATACAAATACGCTGCCCATCACTAGGTGGAATTCAGAAAACAAAGTCAAGCTCACCGTCAACCTCAACGTAGAAGTTCAAATTCAGGTGTATGGGCATCACGCTGGCTCATGCAACACGACGCGGTTTTCTAACCGAAGGGTCATCAACTGTAATAGGTTGTTATGTGTGGTTGGAGGGTTTTCTCCGGAAAATATTATTTTAAGGCTGTAGCACAAGCGTTTTGGAAGATTTATTTCAAAGTTTCAACGGACTATGTTCAGTGATATTGTAATAATGTGACGACCTATTCACAGCAGTCAAACTTTTCTTCGCTGCCGTTCGATATCGCAAGTTTCTTTGCTTGCTCTTCTTAGAAATATACATAAAAGCCGGAAATCATAATGTTTCAAAACGTTTGTGTGTTACATCCAAAAAATAATCATTATGGCGAGAAAAGAGTGCAACTACGCACAGCAATACGTCACAGTTGACCCTTCGTTCAGAAAACCGCGTCTGCTGCATCAGGCGTAGCGCGACACCGATACGTCTGACTTTGAACTTTGATGTGTGGAGCTTGGCGGTGAGAACTTGACTTCGTTGTTTTGTGAATTCCAGCCAAAATACAACATCATCTGCCGCCAAAAGCAAACTCACGTTGCTTGCTTACACCCCGCTTTTTAAAAATATTGGTCGCACAATGACCATAAGAATTCATCAAAATCAATCCTGATTTTCACGTTCCGTCACTCTTAACTGCTGTGCTATTTATGATTCTCACAAAACATTTTCAGCTGAAAATAATTTAGCAGATCAACCACGTTGCCGCAGGTCTGAAACATTCTCTTTACTACATGCTTTGTGTGCGATCACGCAACGCAACGTCACTGCGCCCCGTCACTTTCCCTCTTTACGATTCAGGAAAAAAATTTGACGAATTCTTATAAAGTCATTGTTGTGCGACCAATATCTACAGCTGCACAAACATGACAGCGTTTGCATTGGGTGCAGTCGTGAAACAGTCGTGTTCACCTGGCTTCAACCAATGCAACACACATTCGCTGCTGTCCTGCTTGTACATAGGTCAACGATACACAACGACAATCGTCATGGCACAGCTCCAAGCATCGCAGTACGTTCGGCACGGTCGTATGATTGGACAACACTGCTGCGTTCGCTTCTTGCGCCCCACTCAACTTGCGAAATTTCGACTTGTATTCGACTGAAAGTGGGCCGAATCTACTAATTTGGTGTCAATCCGGACCGATTTGTAGCTAAGGTGTACATAAGGTAAGTTACCGAAGTCTTCTAAAGAAAAAAAAAACGTTCCGAAGCATGATTAAAACAAGTTACTGTATTTGGCGTGTGCACTTACTACAACCACTGATTTGAGGTGTGATCTGGCACGGAATTGGACTCAAAGTTGAAGTTGCAACGTTGGCCTGGGCTAGATGACCTGCAACGAAAACCAACGAATGAAGACACATTGTGAATAGAAGGAATGGAAGGCGCAGAAGCGCGCTGGAAATCCATCTAATGGAACAGCTGAAATGGTACCAGGTCTTATGTACTTACCACAACAATATTCACATATTCGTTCGGTGTAAGCTGATGTTTGCGACACGTCGTTCATGGTTCCACTCCCTCCAACGAGCCCAGCACCATTTCCACCAGGATTGTTGTTCGGA
Organism: Rhynchonema sp. JSB1_4; assembly: GCA_030248065.1. Classification (NCBI taxonomy): domain Eukaryota; kingdom Metazoa; phylum Nematoda; class Chromadorea; order Monhysterida; family Xyalidae; genus Rhynchonema; species Rhynchonema sp. JSB1_4. Next base: position 15,286 of record JASAMV010009032.1, read on the forward strand.
AAGCCTCCTTGCCACACCGGATCTGTGCCTTTAAAAGCATAACCATCGACCATCCCTTTACAAATTATACGAGACAAGAAGCATTTTTACGTCGGATACACACTGCCAATAACAGTGACAGATACTTCTGTGCATGGGGTAGAAACATGAACGGCATGCATAAATAACCACTAGGTTTTAAACATAAGCCAGTGACGAACGCACCGCTTAACGGAATGGCAGGATCAACACTTTCGGGGGGCCCTCCCCCCCCGGCGCCCCATTTTTCCGCCGCGAGGGGCACACCCAGCGGAGAAACGCTATCACCAGCAACACGGCCGGCCGCGCCCCCACATCACACTGCACGAGACAAAGGCATGTCACCAATCGGACGAGACTCCCCAGACGGCCCCACGCCCGCACGGACGCACACCGGCAGCACCCAAAGGCACCGACAGATGTCCCCCCCTCCGAATCCGCGGCCACTCGTCCCCTCCCCCCCAAAGAAAAAGGCACACACAAAAAAAAGAGAGAACAAGAGACACCACACGAGCACACAAATAAAAAAGGACATCATATATTAAATAAATAATATAACAAACACCACCACGCACACAACACAACATACAAAAAAAAAAGCAAACACACAACACAAAGCAGCAGAGCCAACAAAAACACTTCAATTTTATAATAAACAACACTAACAACACCAAAGAACAAACAATATATAAACAAAATATAAACAATCTGGTGATATTGTCAAACCAGTACCATTTGCCGGCGGGCTCGTCGCCCGCGGCCGCTCCAATTTGTCGCGCTGCCACGAAAATGGGAGCCCCGAATTTTAAATTCCCTCCGAACCGACGGAAGAAAACTCCTTTCCATCCGGGCCAACAACCCCCGGGCCCGGAGTCCGGTTCCATCCCCCTGACACACCTCCCCTGACGCGACAAAGTTTTGCATGTCACCAATCGGGTTGACCACACATTTGCCATCGACCAGATACGTTGCCTCAACGCCCGTCACGTTGCGCGACTGGCACAACGCGTCCGGGCAACTGCACTGCGCCGCAATCGTATATGTGGGACACCGAAGCAATATGTATACTCCGACCAACGACTCATGCCACTTTGTAATGCCGCCGGCCGACTTTTCCCCTCCCTCCCCGTTGAAAGAAAAAGAAAGTGAGAGGGACCGAGCAAAAAAAAAAAAAAAAAAAAAAAAGAAGTATAAAAAAGAAAAAAAAAAACTAAAATAAATAATCTCTCAAAAATATGAAAAAATAAAAAAACAAGCATTTTACATCAATATAAAATTATAATTAAAAATAAATATAAATGAAAACAAACCCATCCACACACCACCCCACACACCACTCACGAACACTTTGAAAAACAAAAAAACAAAAAAAGACAAAAAAACGAGACCAGAAGGGAGGAGCAGGGCTGAGCAGCGGGGCGGGGGAGAGGCAAAATTTTGTTGTGTATTTTTCATTTTTCTATAAATAACAAAAACAAAAAACAAAGGCGACAAACAGGGAGCGGGCAGACGGGAGAGGGGAGAGGGGGGCGGCATAGTGAGAAGGGGAGAACAAGGATTATTTATTAAAATTTTTTTTTTTCAACTTTATTTAAGAGCGTGGGCAGGTAGTGGTCACCCGCTTTCCATAGAAGCCGTTCCGGAAAAAAATTTGACCCCCCAATTTTATTTGCTCATTGGATTAGGCATACGTTGAACCTCCCAAATCCCAAATTTGAGCTGCACCTGAGCAACCGTTAAATTGATATGGCTCAAAAAAGGTGCACTGGTCGCACTTTTTGGCATTTGACCAACTTTTTACATTTGTCCATATTACATGCGCATGTTCCAAGACTGCTTATTGGTAGTTGTCGCGCAGAATAAACAATTACCTGGCTATTCGAATCGTCTCAACACATTGTCTGACTACCTTTTGTTTTCGAGAAATTTGTAATTTTTCTCCGTCAACCTGGTGTCCAAACGGACACTAAAGAAGCGCAAATTAAAAAAAGTACTAGGGTAGCCTGACCAAACGGCATATGCAGCCATTTGCACCACTTTCAGGGCTAACTAGGCCGATAGATGGGACACCTTGCAAATCCGCAAAATTTTTTTCTATGATCAAATTTGTGAAAATTTTTGTCAAAAAATGACGTTTTTTCACGTTTTTTTGTCTTTGTATGAGTGCCATTATTAATCGGTGTACTACTAAAATCTGAAAATACGCTCAATTAGTCCTCAGACAGTTTCAAATGAAACGAAATATTAAGCAAATGCAGGCAGGCACACAGCAGCGAGTTATTCGCGCACGCGCAACACCCCCATTTTGACACTTTTTAACTCGCCAATACCCCAAGCCCAAAATGAGCAGAGCGTAAAAAAAAAATTACGTGTCTGTTACCAGTGCCGCTTTGCACATTAACACATTTAATCATTATTAAAGTACATGCATGTAAAAAAAGATAAAATACGCATACCTGCGAAAATGCGGAGCGAAACAATAGCTCCGGCTTGACGGTGCTCGTTGGTTGCGCACTGGTGAACATATGTATGTATGTATGCGCATGCCATCTGACGCGTGTGTTACCATGTGCCGATGTGCTCATTTGATACAAACGATGTTTCTAGGACCATAGAACGTGAATAGCAAAGAAAATTATGCTGGAAAGTACTTTTACTAGCAAAACTTATGTACTTGTGTTTCAGTGCACGAGGCTGAGTCTACTTTTCAACAGTTTCGTGACTCAGCAAAAAGTACTAACGTAGCCTGACCAAACGGCATGTGCAGTCATTTACACTATTGTTTGGGCTAACTATGCCGATAGATGCGACACCTTGCAAATCCGCAAAATTTTTTACTATGATCAAATTTGTGAAAATTTTTGTCAAAAATATGACGTTTTTTCGCGTTCTTTTGTCTTTGTATGTGTGCCGTTATTAATCGGTCTGCTACTAAAGTCTGAAAAATCGCTCAATTAGTCTTCAAACAGTTTCAAATGGAATGAAATCTTAAACGGGTACAGGCAAGCACACAGCTGCGAGTTATTCGCACACGCGCAACACCCTCATTTTGTAACTTTTTAACTCGCCAATACCCCAAGCCCAAAATGAGCAGAGCGTAAAATAAAAGTTTCGTGTCTGTTACCAGTGCCGCTTTGCATATTAACACATTTGGTCATTATTAAAGTATATGCATGCAAAAAAAGACAAAATACGCAGACTTGCGAAAATGCGGAGCGAAACAGTAGCTCCGGCTTGACGGTGCTCGTTGGTTGCGCACTGGTGAACTAATATGTATGTATGTCTGCGCATGTTATCTGATGCGTGTGTTACCATGTGGTGGTACATAGCTGTATTCAATCGGTGCACAGGCACTGAAATACAATCAAAGTAATACATGCATCGTCAATACTTACGCAGCGCAAGTGGCAAAGTGCACGTTGAAATTGGCGCTTGATGGCACTTCCGAGAAAAGCGAATTTTAAAATTTAAAACATTACAGTGCTAAATCACAAACAAAAGTTCAAACGAAATCACAAGGAACACGATCGAAGTACAGGTATGGCATACTTACAGTGTGCATGTGTGTGTCTTGAATCATGGGAAAAATAGTCAAGGGTCCTCGGGTTATCGACAGTCATCTTGATACTATTGGTAATGTAACGGAATAAGTTTCTTACTTTAACTGAAAGTTGTATACTGGTGGTTTTTAAACCATGGAAATCTGAATATTGACCTATTTTTTCAAATTTTCATCGTCCGAAAAGCTATAGACCTTAGCTATCACGGAAAACTTATTGCGTTGCATTTCCAGTTGCATTCTGTGACTGTTGAAACACCCGGTGGTTCTCACTGAAAATGTTTGGTGTTTCGCTTGAACCTAGTCGCATGGTTGTCGTTGTTCATTCAACGATCGACGTCATGAATGGTGTGCACACGTCGAGCAACGTAACTAGCCGGCTTTTGTGGCGACAATGGGGGCAAGCGATGCGGAGCTGCCGGTCGTGGTGGTGATGGAGGCCCTTGAAAGTCGGGCGGCGCGGTTTGTTACAGGTGCATGCGCAGACGGGTCTGTTGTGCTGTTAACCTCGGCAGATCGTTGACGGTGTAAATTCTGTCGCGTGCTGCTGGTTTGAGCGGCGAAACTGGTGGTAGTTTGTGCGGCATTGCTGGTTTTGGCGGTTCTGGGGGCGATGGCTGAAAACCTGGTGGTGCAGGTTGCTGAAGATGCATACGCAGACGAGCGGGTACCTCAGCATGGGCATGGCGCGTTGGTGCACTTGGCAGACTATGAACTTGACGTGCCGATGCGGCTGATGGCTTTGTCGGTGTGATAGGCGGCAGCTTCCACGGGCATGCGATGGGAGGTGGTTTGGGTGGCGATGCTGGCCGCTGAAGGTGCATTCGAACTTTGTGCGGAACGGGCCTGGGCTCCACGGTAGGCATAGTGGGCGGTTCTCGTCCGGTGATATCCGCAAGGCTGTGTATGCGTTGCGGACGCGATGGGCTGGCGGGGTTCTCATTGTTGCGGTTGAAACTGATTGGTGGTGGCGGTTTAAAGTGGTGTTGAAGCGTTATCGTTTGCGTTTGGGTGCTACCTGACCCGGAGGCAACTCGGTATGACAGTGCTCGACATTCTGCTTCACTAGCATGTACAATGGGATTGACTGCTTGCGTAACTGTTTGTGGTACGTACACAGCTCGTTCGGGCAACGTGCGACACAGTGCGCATTCAATGAGGGCCAGCCCCAATGAGCATACTGAAACCGAAACTACTTATTGTGCAACTGCTAAGTGCCGGGACACAGGTTCAGGCCTGGCCATTCAGGCACGGCCGATTCAGGCCCGGCTGGAACCTAACCCTAAGCCTATAAATGGGTGACGGTGACACTGTACCGGGCCTGTATAGGGCCGGGCCTGAAAAACTGGGCCTGAAAAGGTCGGGCCTGAACCTCCGGGTGTGAAAAGTCGCGGAATAGAAGTTACTGTTTGGCTCAGCGTTTGCGCAAGTGTGACTATTTTGTTGCTTAACGCCCATACATCTATTAACCATGACTGCAGGCCGTGACTTGCAAAACGTCATTGTTACCACTCACGTAACTTTCGGATTGTGCTCGGTTCACTTGCAGCTGGGGGTATTACCGCGTCAGTCTTTAGTAGCAGAGCGATTAATAACGGCACACATACAAAGACAAAAGAACGCGAAAAAACGTCATTTTTTGACAAAAATTTCTACAAATTGGATCACAGTAAAAAATTTTGCGGATTTGCAACGTGTCGCATCTATCGGCATAGTTAGCACAAACAATAGTGCAAATGACTGCATATGCCGTTTGGTCAGGCTACGTCAGTACTTTTTGCTGAGTCACGAAACTGTTGAAAAGTAGACTCAGTCTCGTGCACTGAAACACAAGTACATAAATTTTGCTAGGAAAAGTACTTCCAGCATAATTTTCCTTGCTATTCAAGTTGTATGGTCCTAGAAACATCGTATGTATCAATTGAGCACATCGGCACATGAAAACACACGCGTCAGATGGCATGCGCATACATATGTACATACATATGTTCACCAGTGCGCAACCAACGAGCACCGTCAAGCCGGAGCTACTGTTTCGCTCCGCATTTTCGCAAGTCTGCGTATTTTGTCTTTTTTTGCATGCATATACTTTAATAATGATCAAATGTGTTAATATGCAAAGCGGCACTGGTAACAGACACGAAACTTTTATTTTACGCTCTGCTCATTTTGGGCTTGGGGTATTGGCGAGTTAAAAAGTTACAAAATGTGGGTGTTGCGTGTGTGCGAATAACTCGCAGCTGTGTGCTTGCCTGTACTCGTTTAAGATTTCATTCCATTTGAAACTGTTTGAAGACTAATTGAGCGATTTTTCAGACTTTAGTAGCAGACCGATTAATAACGGCACACATACAAAGACAAAAGAACGCGAAAAAACGTCATATTTTTGACAAAAATTTTCACAAATTTGATCATAGTAAAAAATTTTGCGGATTTGCAAGGTGTCGCATCTATCGGCATAGTTAGCCCAAACAATAGTGTAAATGACTGCACATGCCGTTTGGTCAGGCTACGTCAGTACTTTTTGCTGAGTCACGAAACTGTTGAAAAGTAGACTCAGCCTCGTGCACCGAAACACAAGTACATAAATTTTGCTAGTAAAAGTACTTTCCAGCATAATTTTCTTTGCTATTCAAGTTCTATGGTCCTAGAAACATCGTATGTATCAAATGAGCACATCGGCACATGGTAACACACGCGTCAGATGGCATGCGCATACATACATACATATGTTCACCAGTGCGCAACCAACGAGCACCGTCAAGCCGGAGCTATTGTTTCGCTCCGCATTTTCGCAGGTATGCGTATTTTATCTTTTTTTACATGCATGTACTTTAATAATGATTAAATGTGTTAATGTGCAAAGCGGCACTGGTAACAGACACGTAATTTTTTTTTTACGCTCTGCTCATTTTGGGCTTGGGGTATTGGCGAGTTAAAAAGTGTCAAAATGGGGGTGTTGCGCGTGCGCGAATAACTCGCTGCTGTGTGCCTGCCTGCATTTGCTTAATATTTCGTTTCATTTGAAACTGTCTGAGGACTAATTGAGCGTATTTTCAGATTTTAGTAGTACACCGATTAATAATGGCACTCATACAAAGACAAAAAAACGTGAAAAAACGTCATTTTTTGACAAAAATTTTCACAAATTTGATCATAGAAAAAAATTTTGCGGATTTGCAAGGTGTCCCATCTATCGGCCTAGTTAGCCCTGAAAGTGGTGCAAATGGCTGCATATGCCGTTTGGTCAGGCTACCCTAGTACTTTTTTTAATTTGCGCTTCTTTAGTGTCCGTTTGGACACCAGGTTGACGGAGAAAAATTACAAATTTCTCGAAAACAAAAGGTAGTCAGACAATGTGTTGGGACGATTCGAATAGCCAGATAATTGTTTATTCTGCGCGACAACTACCAATAAGCAGTCTTGGAACATGCGCATGTAATATGGACAAATGTAAAAAGTTGGTCAAATGCCAAAAAGTGCGACCAGTGCACCTTTTTTGAGCCGTATCAATTTAACGGTTGTTCAGGTGCAGCTCAAATTTGGGATTTGGGAGGTTCAACGTATGCCTAATCCAATGAGCAAATAAAATTGGGGGGTCAAAATTTTTTTCCGGAACACTTCGGGTGAAAATTACCTGCCCACGCTCTTAAAAAAAATGAAGCAGGTATACTGTACCATCCCGGTGACATTATTATTCATTTAATATTTTTTTTGTTTTGCACTTCCAGTGCGGGTTGGATAAAAGACATTATTGTCGAACTTTTTTATTGAGAGTCATGCGGCCATGCATGCGCGGTTGCAACAGGCCAACAAGGAAGACATCCTCATCAGCGCATTGGCGGTACATTCACAAGATAGCTTACGTATTGATCGCACAATGCCTGTATGAGAATCCATCCCCTTAATTTTCCTGCATTGTCAAGGGGTATATTTTGCGATTTTTTTCAAATTGAACCAGGTTTTGACAAGCACTTCGCTTTCTTATCAGTGAGAAGAATGGGAAGCGCACGTGTGCAGAGGTTTCACCCTGATACTCAATCAAAAATGGTTCGTGGTTCCGTTCATCGTTGGCCAATACGTGATGCAACTGACAGCAATTGGCGTGGTCGCGCAAAGACTGCACTTGCATCGAGGCTATGTGCTCAAAACCAACACTGTGCCGTCAGATTATGTCAAACGGAAAACGGCCACTGTGGTGCTGGCAATCGCTTGGTTAGTCGAATCCATATGAGGCTGCGATTACATAAATGCGGAATGGTTAATTTCGTAGATTCCGCGTTTATCTGCTCACCTTTGCGGAATTGTGCGTGCTTGACAATGACAACTTCCAGCGTGCTGACCTCAAATGTTGCGTGTTAACGCAAACGGCAGCTACTGTAAGATGTTCGACCAAAAGCATAAATTTACGTGCAGAAATGCAAAATTCCGCGAAGGTGAACAGATAAACGCGGAATGTGGAATGCCAGAATTTTGCCATTCCGCATTTATCCACTCGCAGCCTACAGCAAAAATCGGTATTGTATTGACATATGTATTCGGTTTCGATGCAGGTGTTTGACCGGTTGTCATGCGGCTGCACTAGTATACGTCTGGATGCGAAACATATCGGCGTGCCGAAAACACGGTGGTGCTATCTGGCGTATACGTTCAGAGGGTGGAAAGTGTGGGCGTTGGCTGCTTTGACGACATTCACTGTACGCTCATTGGCTGGCCTGATTGGCTGCGAATGTATGCATTCGCTCACAAATGGTTAGGAAACGATTACAAAATTGGAAATACGCATACGCACGACTTTCAAAACTTTTTAGGTATCTGGTTGGATTTCACCAAATCGGGCTCTGATCAATCACTGGAGGTTCGAGTTTTCCTCAAACAGTCATTGCTTATCAGTCGAGCGCTGCGAGCAGCGTTTCGATCGTATTTCGGACTCACAATCGGTCACATTGTCGGTCGCTCTATTTTGTTGGCCATCAACACAGCACTGATCTTGAACACAACCACACCCAATACCGTACCCCAACTGATATTCACGCTCAGCTACGGCATCGCGCTGCCGGCGAGCTTGTTGCGCTCGTTCAAACGCAACCAGATAGTGCATTTGACGATGCTCAACTTTGAAACATCAGCAAGCGTCGGCGGCGGCGGTCACCACAATGCCGGCGACCCGCAACAACAACAACAACAACAACAACAACAACAGCAACAACAACAACAACAACAACAACGATACGGTCAGCTGAGTGCTGTGGGTCGACAATATATGATGAATCTGACGGACAGCTGGAATCTGGTGTTCGATATAAAACATCATCGGGAACAGCAACAGTCTGTGTCACAGGATGTGGCACGCAAATACGAGCGCCCCAGTACTAGTCACACAGCACAAGGGACGCGCGCCAGGGCGCCGCATTGGAGTGCTGATGATCCGAAAGTGTTCCATCGCACTTTTCACGCAGAAACCCACATGTGAATCAAGTGGAATGTTCCTCATGATGTTATGGCCATGTCGTTAATACGGTTCTTTGCATGTGTTCTGGTGCCCGATGATTGTATTGCAGGGAAGCCTTTATGGTCAGAATTTTCGAACGAGATTTTGCTCCCCACAGTCTGCCGTCATCCTCTGATTGCCATTCCCGTTCTGATTACTGAGATTACCCCCAAACTGAGAATTACTGGCTCCCATGTTGCTGTTAACTGATCATGTTAAAGATGTGCATTTGCAAATAATGTTGTGTGAAAATGACACAGACTACGGGCTTGATGATTTTATTCCATCCGAACCTGACGAACACAAAAGTAGGCAACGTGACTGAGACATAAATAATAAACAAACAACAGCACCAGAGTTTAATTCTTGATGAACGATAAAATAAACATACAAAACGGCAAACAATTGAACAGAGAATTGCTATGAATAGTATAACAGGCAGTAGAGCTGAATATTTCTTGCTTTAAAAGTAAAGAGGAGAACAATAGTACCAACCGGCAAAATAACGCAATCTGAGTGCCATTAAGAAGAGCAACCAGGTCATATACGAAATTAATCTAAAAAATCCAACTGTTTTCATCAAACACATTCGTGAACGGAATGGAAAAGAAACTGCGCGTGCTGTGGCAACTTCACTGCATTTGTATTCTGTGTGAAACATCGGTCAGTCAGTTAATACACCAGCACACACGCGCGTAAAATATAACAACATACAAAACATATAAATTTGGCAATATGGCCACAGAGGGATGCAAAAGGAAACGTAAGACATCAGAAAACAAATAACACACATGTAAAATACAACACTTCCAGCAAATAGAAATTGAAATGCAGACTTTCCCAGTGCCAAACAGAAAAATGGTTGAGAATGAAATAAAAACAATAATAACATGTAAAGCAGTCAGAAATCAGAATCATTATTTTAAAAGTTATCTTATCATATATACAACTGATCTATTACAACGGTTAACAATTAGCCAATAACCATCAAACTGTCTCAATGTATTGATTGACTTAGAGCGCTACATACAACAACCAGCTGGACGATGTTTCATGCCAACAATATATATTAGGGCGGCACATACGGGGGCGGTTGTCTTTGTCCGGGCATGACATGCTTGGGCCGGGGACTGCGCGCCTGCGACAGTTCAATCGGGGGTGGCGGCTTGTAGAGCGGGTTGTCGTGTTCGGTGGTGCCCCTGGCGCTCATCAGTGGTTGCGCCTCTTCACCGCCTTGTCCCGAGCCAAGGCCGCGTCGATTGGCCTTGGCCCCGTTCAATGCCGGACTATCGACAGACTGCACAGGCCCCATCGACGGGTCCATCGCCCCTGGAGCACCCTGGGTGGCGTCCAATAGGGGCACATCCAATGGGGGTCGTTCCTCCCTGACCAACATCGGAATGGTCGGATGCAGCACGTCGTGTTCGTGCTCAATCTCCTCCGGGAACATCACTGGCAGACCTGTGAATAGGGTTAAATAGGATGGGACAAACATCAGCCAGCTGGGTACCTGTGTACCGGAGTTGTTTGTTCGTGGATCCACCTTGATAGCATGTGACGTCCCTGTTATCATGCCCATCGACAGGCAATCAGCACATTGGCTGAAATAAAACTTGGTGACCGGCACGCTCAGGTCTTGCAAGATTACCAGCACTTTCTATTTCATAACGCACCACCCATCCATCCATCTGCTAAAAAAATGAACAAAACCAACTTTGGCTTACGTCACAGTGGTCAACTCAAACGGTCAAATCACTTCGTAAACTCACTTTGTAGACATCCCCGAATGCCATGTATTATTTCTCGCGCTCACTCGGGGCTGCTGTGAGTCGACGAAGTAATTCGACCATTTGAATTTTGACCACTGTAATATTAGCCCTAACCTTTGCTCACAAAATCGCCCTTCGCCTCCTTCGCACTATCCAATTTCTGCCGTCTATTCCTTCTATACAACACGCACGCAATGCACGTGGCGATGATTAGCAATATCACGATGACCACAATCGGTATGATGGTGCTGTAGAGCAGGTCATCCGTCGTTAAGCTGGACGTCGAGCCTGAAATGGAAAGGTCGCGGGTAGACGGGTGGCAAATTGGAATAGGAATCATTGAGGGATGTAGATGCATTCTTTAAATTTGATGACTGGTCCATTCCTACAGTATACTTCCACCAAGGTTTTCGATAATTACACGCACTGACGTACACAATGGTGCACTGATGAACTTACAGCAAATCTTATCCAGAACACAAAACGATTGCCAGGCGAAAATGGAAGAGTGGTTTTTGGGATCTGGTCACCTGCTGCACCGCCAGTCTCTTCAAACAATGTTCATTTTTTGGAAATTATGTTTTCTTCGACCAACTAATTTCTTGACAAGCACCTTTCTCTTCCTCGGCTGTTTCATCGAGTTTCGGTATCACAATTTCTGGCGCAGGTGTGGTCGTGGTCGGTGTCGGGATGCACATTGAGCTTTTGATCATTGCAACCTGTATAAATTTCCATAAATGTGAACACAAACAAACGCACAAGCCAAAAAATAAAAATATTGCGAAAAATAAAAAAAATATGATAAATTCAGCCAACCTCAGTGACTTTTACGCCACAAGCCACTCTGACGCGACGCGCAAAGCTCGGCAGCGGAGGACCACTGATCACCTGCAAAACAGATACAATCGAACTTTGCAATCGGAAACCGGAACCCTTGATTGTGCATGTTTTCATACATACATGCAGTTCCAGATTTTTGGCCAGGAAAAACTTAGTACTCAGTCTGGCTGATTGACAAAGATGACGTGACCAAAGGACAGTAACGATAGCGAAGTTTGAAATCATGAAGGATCTCGCTCTGTGATATGTCTCAAGAAGGTAACAGAGGCGATATTTGCTTGAAAAATACAAGTATGCAATGGGCGAACTAATGCCATACCTTGTGCGACATATCAGTTCTGATCGTTTCATCGGCATCAATCATTTTGCCAGCTAATTCATTCAACACCCCCGGATAGCAAGTATCGATGGGCAATGAATTGTTGCTCCATTCCACGATGGTACTGCCTCGCAGATACTGCTGCACGGTGATTAGTGTCGCGTCACTATCACCTGCAAACAGAGAGGTTCAAAATTTTCCTTGATTGCAGTTGCCGCATATCCACTGTATGGCGAGTCCTTCTGGGACAATGTCCTTGATACAGGGACCGAACGTTGCGTTCCCAGTTTGCCGAAGAATGATCAAAATATGCGAAATATGTATGTATAAGAGTGAATACATTATTGATACTGTAACAAAGTGCCCGAAATCAACTGTTCAACATACTGTTTGTCATTCACTCAACATAGCAGACTGACTACATTGAAACATCAACGAAAGTCATTCACTCAACATGGCAGACGACTACATTGAAACATTAACGAATCAGGCCAACCCATTGATGTTTCAAGCTAACTATATCAGCAAAGCACCTGCCACTAACCCAATGCCAACGCGACAGCGTGTATGAATCGCATCTGCACGCCGACGTCCCTGGTGAAGTATTCGTAGGGCACATCAATACGAATGGAGAAACGATGAGAAAACGACTGTGATGGCTTGAGTGGTTCAATCACGTGTACCTGATAAATCAGGGTGGCTATTAAAATAATGTTATTATAAAATCCATCAACAAACGGATATTATCCAGTCTTCACAGACGCACGGTGCGTCAGGTAATCGTCACGTCAGTTACAGTCTGCGACTGCCTAATGTTTCACGATACGCACCACGGGGCCATCTGCGACCGCGTCCGGATGCGGTCAACGGGAGGAAGGCATTCTCGTTCGATACGCATTCACGTCAGCCTGGGGACGCCAGCCACGTCGCTAAATGGTGGTACACGGAAGTGACGGACAATCACCAACCCACCATCTGTCGGACACAATATGGACTGATCCCAATATGCGCCCTCTGAGCCCGACATTTGTCGTTTGACGAGGACGAGGATTAATGCATAATTTTCAGTTCTGTTAACATGTCCTGTGATCTGTCCTGATGTCCGTGATCTTCCTCTCTCCCGCTTTTTGTAGCTTTTATTTGCTGTGGTTTTGTTATAACCATAACCACCAATCCCACCCCAACCCCAAAACCACAATAAACCAACCAACTGCCTAATGTTTCACACCAACTATAAAACAAAGCAGACCAACCACAAACGCCGTAGACGCCATCAATCCGGTCGAGTCGGTGGCCGACAGCCGAAAGTGATGTTGACCAGTGCGCATTGCGAATCCGACCATATGCTTGCCAGACATGTTCAACCAGTGTAGGTCAGTATGTTCAAGGGGCTCGAGCGATAAGCGAAGGTTGTACGTGTCACCTGGGAAAATATATAGCATATACATTGCTGGTGAAACATCACAGAGGACGTGCCAAACTTGATGGTTCACACGACCGACCTTGTGAATTCAGGATATTTTTATTGGAACTCACTGCTGGCGATCAGCGCAAAAACGGAACATGCTCTCAGTGCTTTCAAAGCACAATATTGAATCGCCCAGGACTATGAGACCTCACCAGCTGTTTTGTTTACATGATTTACATTACACTTGCAGAACCTGATTTTCTGCATAAATTAAAATCCAACCTGCAGCACATAACCAAAACAACTCAAAATGTTTCACGCGCAGCATGAATAAGGCTGCCACTGCAGAAACGAGCATCACTGCCCATGCTGTGCCAAAGAATGTAAAGTCTCATAAAGCGATCATAAAATCCAGGCTTCCCGCCCTCTTATCCCCCACAAACGCACCATCCTGTTGGTCGTAGAACGTGTCCTGTGGCACCAACAATTGACACATCTGTCCCTTGACACACTCCAATTCTGTCAACGATGCGGCCAACTCTGGTCGCGTGTCATGCGCACCGCGCGTGTACGGGCCGACTGGCTGCGGCGTGATGGAGGTGCTCTGCAATGATGTTTATATACGACGAGTGAAACATCAAGAACGGGAAGTCGATGTGCCAGATATAGGTCCATTCAGAACTTATGCGTTTTGTCTTTTCAAGTAGTACCAATGCTGTTTTTTTCTATTTTACAGACGAGCGGTGTATCTCAATACTAGGACATCTTCCCGATAATTAGACGACAACGTGACTCCAAAACAAGTAGAGATCAAAACTCATTGTTCTGGTAAAAAGTGAGGCGTGTGAAAACTCCAACTTCGCTTTCAACCCGGTGATGGTAGTAATAATTTGAGGAATCAACATTGGAGCATAACCGAAACCTAACCGTTCGCCTGGTCGTCGTTGTGGCGAATATCTGCATCGGTGTAGTGGTAGTGCTCGTTGTTGTTGTTGTGGTTGGCTCCGGCTCACGTCGCGTCGTGCGCTGAAACATTTAAGAAAAAACATTAATTCATCAGTACTTGCAGATTAATTCGTCTGAAATAAAAATTCAACACAAATTTCGCTCTGAAATAACCTGTTAGCGTGGCAGAAGTTGTTAGTATTTGAATTTCAAGGATAGAAGAAGGCAACGCGAGGGATATGGCAAGGCAAGTTACTAAAAAGGTGTCCAGAGACATGTTATTCGGCTTCCATAGGGGCAGGGGCTTGCATGCGCGCAGGCATGACTCCATCCAGGCCTAACCCATATTTTATCCTCTAATGTCACAGAGACTGCGGCCTGATCTAGCCAAGCCGTGGTTATTGGTTGCTGCTGGCCCCCTGTGGCCAGTGGCAACTTTGTTGTTGTTGTTGTAGTGGGCAAAATGGAAGTGACGACAGTTGTTGTAGTTGTAGTTGGGGAACTTGTAGTGGTCGTAGGTGTAATGGTAGTCGAAGTTGATGTTGTGGTTGTACTGGGCCGCTGTATTCAGGGGAGCGTGGGTGAGATAATTACCGGAACTAATTAATCAAAATTTCATTAGCATAGGATTTGCGGCATGGGTTTGAAGCATGTATGTTGCTAGTGGGTACATTTGGCCTTTGGCGTCTGGGGAAGCGCACACTGTAGCTAAATAATGCTAGCTACCAGGATAAAATATACTTGGGCTTCAGGACGTTAGCGCGAAATATTAGCATGGGTTCAGGTCACAGCTGGTCAATCCAGTTTTATTTCAAAAACTTTTGAAAAGAAAGTAACGTTCCTCATTTTCGTCAACTAACAAGTATTCTATTTCATCTACATAGTTTTCATCTTTCTGGCAGCCTTTTTTTCAGTCAAAATTTTCAGTCCACACACAGTCTCTTGGGCTCACAATTTTCCCCGATACCGACTTCGATTAGTTTTTGGTCGATAACTTCCGAAACGGTACGTGCCTAAACCGACACTGATCCCCAACAGTCCCACATCACCCCCAAGTGCAACTCACCGTCTGCTGCGTGGTCGTGGTGTCGACCGGTCGTGTCCTAATATCGGGCGTGTACGGGGATCGGGTGGGCACGGGGGTTGGCGTCATGTAGCCAAATTGACGACGCCGTTTGCGCGCTTGCAACTCAACGGCGCGCACCTGAAACAGGGCATGATAACAATCAAAAGTTCTAAAAAAAACACGCGCGTGCCGTGCCGGAATCGGAGTCCGATCGCGGAACCTTCTTGGCGCAGGATTATTGGGTTATTTGTCGTGATAATTGTAAATTTGACCGGCGTATACTGTAGGTTGTTTCTCGGGATACCGTGAATACGTTAACCGCTGGTCGAATTTAAACGTTCGAAAAAAATCGCCACAAACACAGTCACATTAAAAATCGATTACGTGTTCCATCAACAATACCGTTCAAAGACACCAAATACGTCATCTACGAAAAAGAAGCACATAGCTGAGTGTACAGAGAGAGCTAGTAGCGATCACATGCCCGAAGGCCAACTGACAGATGTTTTGCGGATCACATTACAACCTAGTCAAGCCATAAAAACAGTAAAACATGCCGAAAACGGCCCCATTCTAACACAACGTTCAACTCACCTCCCAACTAATCACCGGATAGCCGACTCGTCGTGCGAATGTGCCCGAACTCGTCAGCTCTTCAACGCGTTCAACCAGCGAAAGTTGGTCTGCGAGATGTATGTATTTTGTGAATTAATATGAGAATGTTGGCTGTTCACTTAGTGTAACGCGTAGATGCTGCCGCAAAACCCATAATTACACAACGGTTTGCCACCATGCCGGCTCGCCGAATCATTCACAGCAAATCGTCTACACACATCCACTCTCGTTCGAAATTGTTCTCTTTAATTAGGATTCGACCCTGAGTCGGCAAGGCGGATATCAGCCCAAAACTTTGCTTTTCACCCGCACCTTTCTCCAATCTATCCCCGCACGCCACCCGCCAGGCGACGTAGACGCCCTGCCGTTGCGGATGTCGCGTTTCGCCCGGTCCCGCCATCAGAACGTCGGCGTTCTGCGCGTTCACGTACGAAGGCGAATACAGACGCACCTGCAACAAACGTATGTCAACGACATTGTATCGAGCCACGTGGTGCATTCGCACTGACGAAGACCTGTTGTCTCTGTCTGTGAACAGACGAGGCGCAATTCATGCTGTGATCGTTTCATTGGAACAATGCGTGAAACATCAGCCATCTGGATTGGGTACCACGTGTGACTTGTGTTCCGACTTGGTGTTTTTTTCACTCCAGCTAACATCACATCCATCAACCGTCTAACCCACTGATTTCCAACTATCGTTACAAGATCAAAGTTTGCTATCAGACAGCGACGCCGACTGATGTTCCACAGCCACTATACAATAGCCATGCTCACCTTATCCGAATGTGTTCGCAGATTCCTGGCGGCCTGTTCCAGCAGCATTGCGCGTGTGATTGGAGGCAGGCGGTCAAGATCGGCATCCAACCGGATCATAAACGTCAGCTGCGATTCGCCGACTCTACACTCCGTACTTTTGCCTGAAATTTCAAGGTGATTTGTCTCAGCGATTTTTGTGCAGTCTTTTTGTTGGTATTTGGGCCACCGTAAAAAACAATTCAACATCTGGACCGTTTGACATACTACATGTCAAATCATACCAAAGACCAAACTGTCCAACAGTATACGTTTAGGATCACCACGAAGATGATCACCAGACAGGTGGCCGGAATGAATTGTAATGCAAGCTTTTTTTCACAAAAAAGACAATGATTTCTTACCGTGCATATGTCGTTGTCGATCGCTATCCTCCAGTGTCACCACCTCGGCCGATTTTCTCGGCTCGGGCGCTGTTTCCTCGCGAACTCTGCAAAAGCTTAGTTTGGAGGATCTTGCAAAACGTGAAATCCTGTAAAAAACGAAAAACGATCAGCACAACACTCGGTCGCAATCAGGGTTGTTTAAAGAAAGTGGTTCAGTGCCACAACTTGGATTTGAAATCGAACCATGAACAAGTAAAAGCAGTAAAAAAAGAATAGCCGACCAACCTGACGGTGAAGACATCATCAGCCAACAACAGATGCGTGCTGTTGACACGTGGACCGACGGCGGTCACTTGGACGTTCACCTGAACAGGACAGGAAACTTGAGATTGACACAGATGATGATGACCTGGTGCACCTAATCCTGTTTTTGGGACGCAATTGGCAATCGAGTGGGCGTAGTGACTTTGACCAGCGTCAATATTCCTCAGGTGCTGGGCGACCATTTTTTACGCTGGTCAAAATCAGTGGTCGCCAGTTACGGCACAACAAAGTGTCAACCTCCGCCAAATGCGGCGTGTGGGTTCGTCAAAGTTAATATGGGCCAAAATGAACGAGTTTGGTCACCGGGTGCACCAGGTCATCGTCACTACATCGCCTGGTGACCATGAGAAACGCATTCACCCACCGTGTCAATGTCCATGACGTCTGGCACACCAATCAATTGTCGTCGTTGACTGACGAATGTCAGCCATGGTGGCAGGGGCTCCTCAGTGATTTGTTGGACCTCAAATACATATACAGCAATTTGAATAGTCTTGTGAAACGTCAACGCCAACTACAGGGTGTTACAAAAGCAGATTCCCGTCACGCCACTGTGATGCTGATAGTTTGAGACCGTGACGTCAAGAAATTATACCGCTTCAAAAATGTTTTACCGCCTGAATAAAGTGAACAGAGGAAAAATCAAAATTAATACCACATTCCACAAGATTCCAAGAAACACAACAACTAAGAAAACAAGGTTATAGTCCAAACACCCTGCATAAGTTTGCGTTTGGTGGGCACATGGTTGAATCTGGCTGTCTGATGCTTCAGTCAGAATAGCAGTCAATTCTGATTACAAGGTTTATATTGGTCAACCTACGGTGAAAAACGGAGAGCTTGGTGACCTGACAATTCCCTTCCGGATCCCCGTCGACTGACGCGTTCGAGGCAAAATAAAAAGCCAAAAAAAAATTTGCAATATACCTCATAATATTGCACATCGCCATAGAACGCATCCGGCGGTATGGTGTATCGGAACATTTTCCCCACATGAGCCACTGCATCAGGCAAGCCCCATCTGACGCCAATTCGAGGGTCATTAGCACTGACGATGCACAGGGCACCACAAAGGGCGAGTAGCCTGATTATCATGTTGGTTGACTGGTTCAGCGATTGCCCCGTTGCTTGGACCATCCGCTGGATTTTTATGGACGTCTGAAAAAATGATGATGACTTTTTGTGACTTTTTTGTGTGTTGCAGAAGTTAAACTTGGTTCGGGATGCACAATTCCGGGTGATATCATCGGTTCCACACAAAAAAATGTCCGGAAACACCGTAAACCACAAACACAGATGCAGTAGATTAAAACAATTTAGCAACACAACTCATAAACTATTTTAATCAGAAACCAGGAAAAATGCAACAAAACGTTGCATTTATGTTGACAAATAATTGATTAAGTCACTAATCGGTGCATTAATCCAAGATTAGTAGACCGCATCTAGACAGGTACGTAGTATACTTGTGCGTCACAAACTAATGCGCAAAAACGCACGCGCGGCTCACAACGCAGAACTAACTTACAACTCGGCGCAAGAGCGTATGCGTGTGCAGCGCGCGCTAAAATAACAACAAAATTACATTAAAACCGCACTTTAAGAGAATTGGCGGGTGCAGATTTTGGCTATATATAATTTTCGATTTCTTTGATCAGACGAACATGCACTGTACTGTACCTAACAACATTTTGCCGCCTTGAACTTGTAGAAAGTAGCGTGCAGCGAACATGATTTACGGGGCGCATATGTTGCGCAATTGAATAATTAATTATCATACAAAAGTTTGTAGAAATGTATCGCATGACGCATGACCTGAGTCAAGTCAGAGTAACGCAAGCGTATTCCATTAAACCGCAAAATCGCACGCGTTTGCAAATTTGGAAGGTTTCGAACTTGAAATGCACTTGGCCACCAACTGGTGGCAAGTAAGGACTTCAAATCTGCACGCTTCAAATAAAATCTATCTTAATGGTTTTGCACGCATGTTAAATGCGATGTTCACGTTTCTAAGTGGACATCTGGTCACTTTGACACAGATTTCGCATTTTCTAAATCACATCAAATATTGCGGTTTGGATGAAAAATAAATAAAACTCACATAATTTACAATACAAACACGTGAAAACCAGCGAGGGCGCTATTTGAACGCCCAGTCATAACATGCAGTGGAAACAGTAAATTACGTATATGAATGTTGAAAGCAAAAAACCAATGTTCCTCCCAAACTGTAACAAGACAAAAGATTGTCACTTACTATTTACCGCGATTCAAAATTAAAAACAACAATCTAAGGTGACAGGACAGGAATGAGTTTTTTGTGTGGCAGTGCAAGTCCAGGACTCAACCTGAGGTGTGGTGACAGCGCGCAAAGCACCGACGGTCAAGCTCATGTAACTGATATTTCACGGGTGCAGAAAAGTCGCATGACATTTTTGCCAGTAATAAAAAATGTTGTACCCATAACGATAAAAGGCCATTTTTGTGACAGAAAAAACTTGACATTGACTTTTGAGGTTTGGATGGATTGGGAGATGACAGAAACATGAGTGCTGTGATACACGTCTCTCGCCCTGTTTTGAAGTGAAATGTGAGAACCGACATTTGCACAGAAACGGAGGCAAGCGCGCAGTACAGAACATTGTCGCATTCTACTTCGTTGCGTCTGGTTCATGGCATTGCAAAAGAACGCTGTTTGACTCATTTGGTATAACAACAAACGCATACAAATAGACAACGACGAGTAACACTGGCTTTTGTGCAGAGCAAACACCTTGAAATGGGCATAATTTGGTTTTGTGAACGATTTTGGGGTGATTCAAAACACATACTTTGCACTTGAATAAGACGCATCTGTTTTTGTCCATATTTTGTACCCACGGTCTGGGTGTGTTCGCATTAATTCAACCAAAAAATCCAATGACATGTGATATGTGCCGAAAAGCACTCAGATGCAAAAACAAGTGTGAGGAAACCAAAGGCAGGCTGTGGTGAACAAACCAGAACTCCCGCTGCGAGTGCTGGCCACTTCACACAAACGGTAGGCGCTTCAACAAAAAACCGCATGTGCCAGAGTCAGATACAGTAAAAAGCTAAAAAAATGTGGACAGGAACCAATGAAGAACAGACAATATTTAAGGGTGGAAACACAATTAAAAAGGGGATAGAGGACTAAACGCCTCTTCCTTACCCAGAGATAAAAGCCCACAAATCACCGAGTAGGATGAAGGATTTTTTTGTCATAACGTATCCCCAGCACAAAGACCCGGCACAGAGATCCGGACCCGTGCGGAAAAACAGCTCGTGTAAAAAGGAACCAGGTTACAGTCGTAAGCTAAATCCCGGCATCTATGGTAAATACCTCCATCAAGCAAGCATTTCTGCAATAAGCGCTTGCTGACCTAAAAAATAAACACACCAATGATTCAAACAGCCCCGGCAAAGCAGGGGAACAAAGCACGCCTCAAGTAGTGGAACAACAACTGTTCTTTCGCCCAAGCATAACACAAAAGTCAGTCAGCAGCCATGTGTATAGACAGGAAAAGCTTCTGGTGCTGGGCTCACCATGTAGGTGCCTCCAGTGGTCCTCTACACGAACAACATACTGTAACCACAATGAGGCCGTGATATCAAGCAACAAAATTGTGGGAGCAGAAGGCAAACAGACGTGCGCACGCGCACTGATTTGGGATAAACGAAAGAAACGGGGGGACGCCGGGGCTAATTCCAGGGGCAGGAAGCTGGATGGATGGGACAACAAAATGTGAAATAAATGTATAAAAAGAATAAAAAAATCATACAAACAACACAATTCATCACGAGGACAGGTACTTACTATTAGCTGTGTTTTTTTAAAACACAGTATTTTCGTCCCTGGACAAAGTGTATAAACCATGGTCCGCTGGTCAAGGCAACACAAGAAGCCAGAATTTATGGATCACATTTATTCAAACACCAAACAAACACGTCACCTAAGCACAAACAGTAGATCAAAATCACACGACTTTTATAACGGGCAATGTCAGAAAAGAAAGGCAATGATGGTGAAAAGTGACTGTTCAGGCTCTCCAATAATAGGGGGCAGACCTACGGACGCCAACGCAACAATGGCTGAAAAGTGGCTCAATTGTAAATGAGGAAAACAACTGTTTCTTTTGCACTTCGACTAAATGTGGCATGATGCTCAGGCGATTTATTGGGTACCCGAACCCGACAAGGTTTCTTTGTTACCCTCAAAATTACAACCCATTGACAAAAAACAAAATAATGAAATAACAGAAAAAGGTGCGTCCATTTTTCAAGAAAAAATAAAAAAAGCAGGAAGCGCATTACACGACCCAATTGCATTTTCATACGGCACACGTGTGGTTTACAAACCAAAGAAAATGAATAAGTCACAGCAGGGCAAATAAAGGCAAACACATAGAACACGATATTGTGCTAACAAAATCACAACCGAACTGGAAAACGCCCCTGGGATCAGTTTGATTACTACAATTGGAATATATCGGGCTCGGGGCTTCATAGCCATCGTGCTTTGTTCACAAATCTGGCGTCTATAACACGATGAAAATCGCGGGTGATTTGTGTGAAGCTAAAACATTAGCCGCGTTAAGAACGCGTGGCAACAAGCCATGCATCTTTGACTGGTGTTTCACACAGCAAGCAAGTCAAGGAAACAGAACCGCACTGGACCGACGCCAGAGTCAGGTACTGTCATAGGTTACCAAGTCAATATGGTGCAATGTTGTTCGCAATAAATGTAACAACCACATAGCGCAACATGTGTGATGCGCACGCGTGTACTGTAAATGTTGTTGGTTTTATGGATCTTTTCCTTGATTCACAATTTTGGTCGGTTCCTTGGGTACTGACTTAATGAAACTGCAAAATATGAAGGCATGCTTAACAATCTACGAAGAACTACATATTCATTAAAAAAATGAGGAAACAATAAAAAACGGAGAGAGACCGAACGACACAAAAATCTGGAAAATGAAAATAAAAAAGAAACAAAAAAGAAGATTGGTCGGCCAGACATCTGGGGGCGCAGTATTCAGAAAGATAGGGCCAAAAAAAGAAGAATTTATAATAAAATTGTCTGTGATGTAAACGTAAAACGGTAAAAGCTCGGCAGCGCGACAAATGCTGACCGCACTGTTTGTATTTTTCTCAACGCATATGCAACACACATTTCGCAAACTGTACCTACAGTATAGTGACCACTGGTCCAAGGTTAAAAGGTCGTTAAAGCAAATATGCCAGATGGAATATCCGCAGATGACTTTGTCGGATTAACCTGCCTAAAAATGGGCAGGATTACACAAGATATTTGCCGCAAAAGGATATCTATACATACATATTGTGTACCTTGACACAGTACCCTATTGGTGTAGCATCGACGCATAGAATTACGTCTTTCTTTTGGCACGCGCACGCCCTGCGCTGATCTTAGCACAACTTTGCAGGGGTGGTCACTCACTACCAAAGGCATATGCAACATTTACAAATATAATGTACGTACGCGCACTGTGGGCATCCTGAGCCCGAACCAAAAAACGTTACCCGCACCGTCCACCCTACAAATTGATGTCTACATGGGCAAACATTAATCACATTATCAACGGGTGTCGATTGATATATTAGTGATAGGGCGACCGTTGGTACTATAGGTGACTGACCGACCAGCTATAATGCAAATACCGATGGTGAAAGAGGTGTATTTGGAGGGTCTCGTTCACAGGGAGTGGAAATAAAGTATCCAGCAATGGGACTACAAAAAAGAGAATAAGTCAGAAAATAAAACTGTTGCCAACTTTCTAACTGTATGCAACTGACACCACGTACAAGACAGCAAAACAAAATATTCGATTATGCTTGCACAGTTGGAGCAGTACCTTTCTTATCTAAGTAATCACAAAAGTAAATCTTAGCACCTAATCCTTCACCCAGCTACCGTTCGCAAGGTTTCGACATAACCTAGACAACGCAACCAGAAATGACCAATTTTAGCACACAAAGCGGGGAGCTTTCATATTCTACATGTCTTTCTAGCTTTATCTCCATTTGCGTTGGCGTTGCAGAGTAAAGTACATGGGAGCAACTAAGCTTGTTTCACTCGCACACAAATCAACCGCAGGCCCTGGATCGGACCGGAAACTTTCCTCAAAAAGCAGGCGCAAATGTCCGAAGTACAATTTGCTCTCAATAAAGACTGCGACAACAAGGAATAAATGTAAACACATAAAACGACACCACATGCACTCTAGTACATAAACAGCAATGTTCACAACACACAAACCCGCCAAACCAAATACAACAACACCCAAAATGCTCACACGTCTCAAGAATGGGATACCTACGTAGCACGTTTTGCGATCAAAAACCGTGTCTTTTGTCAGCATGGCTATTCCCGGTCGTGTGAAGCAGTATTTCACTTACGAGTAAAAGCAAACACCGAAATCTATGAATGAATGACCAACAACGAAAGACCGGCTGTCACCAAATGGCTTACACGTGTTTGTTGTTAAAATGCGTTGGGCCTATTTTTAGAACCGAGGCGGATTTAGATAAAATTAAGCTGTCGCGTCCTTTTTCGACAGAAAAGTTTCAAGTTGTACAAAAATGATAGAACGGCGCCGGTCAGCTTACACGGGGTCCGGGGACATCGTCGCGCGTTTTGACTTGGTTGCGCGTATTTTCAACTAGCTTCAGTTTAGGCTTAGGCTTATGATTGGGCTTAGGCTTAGGCTTAGGCCTACACTTCGGCTTAGGCCTAGGCTTAGGCTTCCAGCTTTCACTAACAGCCGGATATGTTGTAATTCACAAAACGCGCGACCATGTGACAAGAAGCGACGATGTCTCACAACCTTATACGGGGACGGACGTGTACACGACACAGCAGGTACATGATGTGGATTTGAAAGCACTTTAAACTATTCTGCGTAACGCAGCTCACAAATGGCAAGCGTTACACATGTGCACAAAGGTGAACAACCCCGAATATGATCCAACCAAAAGAAGATACACCACAGAAGCAAACACCAGGAGTCTATAATCCTCGTCTAATCTTAAAACATCAAAGCAATGGCGGCAACAAAAAACGGGCGTCTCCAACTCCAATAAAACGGTTATTGACGAACAAGCTTATACATATATTATTCACAAACACACTAGACCAACTGTGCATAATTATAATTATTTCCTCAATATTCAATATGCGTAGCCGCAAGGTAAACAAATGGTACCAAGCGTGAACGGGTAGCTAGGAATTCGGATTCTCAATATTTGGTAAGATTCGAGGGTACAGGGTGCCACGGTAATTTTAAATGAACCACGGTCCCCAAAAAATTAAAGGACCCCACGCATGTGCTTGTTTCACACGGCACGAGAACAAAGAGCCTTAGCAACCCAACCCAACCAAACCATACAACCCGAATAATGTAATGAAAAAGCTACACAGTTATTCGTTTTGTTCTCTTATCTTCATTTATGGCGGCTTGCAATGCATGGTTAAACACACAGGTGTGCTCTTGAGTAGAAGGGAAAATACTGTAGAGTCGGGCAGACATTTCAAAAATTTTATGACAGTGTGGCTAAAGCAGAACACAGAGAAAAGAACGGCCAAGAAAATAACCAAAATTGGGAACACTCTGGCACTAAAAATTGTGAGTGCTGACAATTGAAGGTTAGCTGCGGAATGATCACATGTGCAGCGCAGGCAGGCAGGCAACATGTGCGACTTTCTGCCCTCTGAAGCAGGGTATTTTTTGCAAGTACCATGCACTTGGCAACGGCAAGTAAATTTTCGATTTGGCAAGTAAATTTTTCAATTACTTACCATTTGGAAAATAAAACTCAGACCTTTTCGGTACCTAACGAGCTATGGCAACAAAGGCGAACTTGTCATTGTCAAGTGATCAAATTTAAAAAAATACGTATACCCTGTACCCTGCTCTGAACCATTACCCAAACAACACTTCCTCTGTGCCTACAACTCTTATCGTTCAAAGCAAACCAATAGTTTACACTTTGAATGACCGTACTGTGAACGAATGGCGTATCAAATAACCAAAACACATCCTCAAAAAGGTGCCCAAACCGACAAACACTAGTTGGCAATAAATAATAAGAGCCACGTGCGCCGGTTGAGCAAGCATTCGAGGTCAAAACGGCCGGCGAAAAAGAACGACAGTGAAAATGACAACTAAGTCACCTCTGCGTGTCCACGCTAAGCGCCCAGGAACAGCCACGAACGGGGTTATAGGAGATGATTTGATTCCAGACTATGATAGGAAGTTCCAAATAGGAATCTATCTGATCTGAAATGCAATATATATAATGACAACTGATTTTTCTGCCGCTCTTTTTGCCATGCTGGTTGCAAAAAAGGACTGTGCATCCTCTAAACCAAACCACATTCCGTCAATAATAAAAAGGCAACTAACAACTGCTTTTCCTCGCGCCACGCGCGAAAACAATTAAGGATAAGAATATGGGGCTTTGAATGATGAAGACTGATCACCAGCACAAGGCGGTGCACATCAAAATGCGTGTTGGCGGAAAATAGAAGTGTATACCAAACCCAATAAGCTCAGGCGCAGTTTATATTTGAGGTATAAGCTCAGCAAAAGGTGAGTTGTGCGGAGGGAAGAATAAAAAGGGTTCACTTAGACTTAGCTAAGCGAGTGCCCACATGGGCGAAGCTCAAGAAGCTATGAAAAGCCATACTAATTTTGCACAATGGTTCCAACGGTTCCAACCCATAAAGAACAATCATTGGAAGTTTCAATTAGAAACTGAACCTGATGATCACAACAACAACCACAAGAGAAAGCTCATAAAATCAGTCCAAAAACCGAAAACTCATAAAAGCATCCGAAACTCATAATCACGCAACAATCTTCCAAGTGCAACATAACAGAGATTGCGTGAAATCGTTAAGATCACAGGGGGCTCACAGACAACCGAAAATTTGATGTGGTAATCGAAATCATGTGAGGTCAAACACGCATCAGCGGGGTTTCGCTTTGAACATTTGTTGGGTATTTCTTCGTACTGTACATCCAGCGTGACGAAGCCAATAGCCGAAGCAAGTTACCGTGCCGAACAAAATTTCAACCAATATCTTAACCATTAAACCGGAACGCAGTCCGCCAGCCATCTTTTAATCACTGTCTCATATCCTATTCCGACTACTAGCTAGAACTACGTACGTTGCATGCAGTGGATATCTGCGCGCATGTTCGGGTAAATGCAAATTCGCAGGCAGTTACTAACGAGCTTATGATTCGGGCCTGTGGTGTCGCGGATATATCCAATCTTTTAGTGTCTTGTCTATGCAGTCGAGATCAGACACTGGCTAGTTGAAACGAAATTACTACCCGTTAGACCGCAGTGTGTGCAGAACCCTCGAAATCCAAGATTGAACATTATGAGTTCAGCTTGTCTGGGTGAAATGATATATCAATACCTAGTAGCTAAGCTGGTAGGTGTACATACTCACAGCTCGCCACTTGCGGGCGCAAATGTATAAGTTGATAGCTGTTGGAGTGAATTTTTCTGTCTGTGCCCAGTAGTGTCACTTTCTGATGTTTCACAATGCATGCAAAGGGATGAACCCATAAAGGCATGAGATTGCTAGTCGATGCATGACCACCCTGTCTTCCCCTTCGGTGGTTTTACAACGCACTCGAGATCTCTGGCTAATTGTGCATAAAGGACAAGCAAACAAACAAGTTTGTGTTCACACTTTTCGTTCGACGAGGTCTTGTTATAGTATTTGCACTGAACAAACAGCAAAGCCAATAGAAAGTATAGAACAACGTCGGTTTTGTAGATGCGTGGCGCAGATATATACAACAAACAAAATAAACAAAAAAGGATATGGGGCCAGTTTGGGTTTACAAATGGGCAAAAAACACGTCGGCGCTGGATAGGTGCACTTACAAAAGGATCCTCCACACCACAAGCAACCGAGTCATATAACAATCCAGCCAGCTCGGTGGCAGGCCCGCACACCTTTACAAAGCTCCGTAGCTATTACGTTGTAAAGCCGAAAAAGCTACACACACATCCATCCATCTACAGAAGAAAAGCAGAAAAATGCGAAGAAAAACACAGACGCGCCTTACAGAGTATGTGGCTTGGGTCAGTCCGTGCCACTCTCCTGAGTGGAACTTTTGGACAAAAGTCTGAAATGTTAGGGGAATGTAGGTGAAGCACATCGCGGGCAATGGGGAATATCAAATTCTGAAACATCAACATGAAGTCACATAGTCACTCGATCCACATTCAGAAGCGTTGATTTCAAAAATCTAAACTCACTGACCAAAGAATCAAGCGCGGTTTTGGAATGAATTCCCTCCCTTTGCGGGCAAATTCAAATGAGTGTTGTGAACCGTACAATAGCTATGCAAATCATTGTTTGTCTTCGTTTTGCCCTTCATAAAATGCGTTCAACTCTATTTGAACATTGGACTTGTGTGAAATATGTTCCAACGCTATGGGGTTGAATGGGCTTAGTCGGTTTACCTTTTAGAGAACAATAGAATGAAACGCATAAACGTCCGGCGGGTAGGAACTGGTCTACTCCATTTGAAACAAACGATATACCTTTAAACAATTCGGAATTTGGAAACGTGTTGGGTACCGTAAAATGTTCAAATGAAAACGATGTTTTACATTTTTGCGTTTAGCCCGAGCCAGACCTTAAAATTATTCGTTCATCAATCATCACACACATCACTATCCAACCGTCAATCCCACCTAAAAAGCAATGTGTGAGCATCACTTGAAAAGGAAGTATTACCTAGGTACTGTACATATACTTCAAGACGACACATTTATAGAAGGCACAGATGATGTCAGGAAAATCGAGTTTCGAAATTCAAAAGCGCGTGACGCGAAAACGACTCTTGAAGTTCTCAAATTGAGTAAAGTAGAGCGCTTGCCTTTTGAGACTAAGCCACAAATAAGCGACAAGGTATAATGTGTATGTACGAAAGAGCCCACATTTGCGTAAAACGGGTGCTACGTCCTGAGAACCTAAAGCGAGCGAAAGTTTCAAGTTTCAAAGTGAAATACAGGGTGTTCCAAAACTATCGTGACGTGATCATGTGCAATGACATGACAGCTTCTGTTTGATAACACATTGGATAACTCAGAATCCCAAGCGAAAATGTTTCATGGTTGACATAAAGTCCGTGGAGTAAGCAACTTATTCGACGCACGGACTACTATCTCGATAAACGCAGATAAAAAATAAAACAACTAAAGATTGTTATCAAAATTAGGTAGGAAGCTTAGATATTTTAGCAATACCCTGTACATAAATTCTGTCACAAAGTACTCGGCTTAAGTCTGCTACGTTGTATATCGTTACGTATACATACGTTGTATCTACTGTCGTTACAATAAACGTAAATATGTACATATATACTGATGTAGTTGTTCGGAAGTCCGTGATGTCTCAATTAAGCAACTCTCGGTTGTGCTTTTGTTCCTTCTTAAACTAAAACCAACACAAATAGACAAACCGAGGTCGGCTCAAATTTCCAGAATAATAGTTGACAAGCTGAAATGGAAAGAAACCGTTTAACTTCTCGAGCAAACGCTGACTCCCGAAGCTGTAAGCTGTGAGAAAAGCGAAAGCCATACAAGTTTCATATGCAGGTATGTACGTTCGACATCATAAGTCGCACACAAGATTTGAACCAAAATTTGAACCCGTTAAAAAGCTTGCAGGCACGCCGACAGCAAATAAACATCGAATTATCCAACAATCGCAAGGCCAAAATATTCAAGTTCAAACCACTATTGTGAACCTAACTGTCAAAGCGTAAAATGTCGCATAAAAGGCATATGTAGTAGTCGGCATGATAGCGGAAGTCACAGATTGACCGGTCATTAACCGCATGGGTGGTGGCCGGCCAGGCCAGCTATTGATAAAATAATGTGGACATTACCATTGCACAGACGTGACAAATTGAGTACTCCTTTTGATTTGGAATGATGCACATGTGTTATTTTTGTACCAAATAACACATCGACAAGGGTTACGCAATTCATAAACCTTTGCACACAATACAATGCAAAATTTCGCTTCATGAAATTTCACACATGGTAGGAATGTACACCAAGGCAGCCGGGACAAACATATGAACTAAGGAGGGTGCGGTGCACGGTTGGTGACTTTCACAACATGGGACTAAAATTGAATTCAAAACGAGCCCAAATGACTGACAATTCTGGTATCAAGAAACCATCACAAGAAACATTACTGATGAAATGGTGCGCCAGCTGCAGCTCATGAAAAGCATGCATGAGCCTTTCTTGGGACCAATGGTACGAGAGAGACAGCAGAACAAGCGCAAATATTGTACCCGAAAAATAACCAGTGGTCAAATAGTGAAATGACCACTGTCAGGCTACCAGTTCCGAACACAGAATTTTCAACCATTGTGTGCTCCGGTTCACAGATGTTCGTATTTTGGGTCTATTTGATAAATTAGCCACGGTCACACTATGATCTCAACGCTTTTGGCACCCATGATATCGATATCACACGGCCTCCTATCTGTGGACCGGACCATGGTCAGTTCTTGAGCCAAAATTTGAGCTAAAGACAACACACGCGCAATTCTATTGTCAATATTGAGCGTTGTATACACGCACCAGCAGCAGCAGTTTAGGTGCAGGAACGAGTAGTGAAATAACAGCGCGGAAAACAGGACTTCAATTGAACCTTCAAATTTCTGAGACTTCAAAACAAGTTACATTAGCAATAAAAACCGAAAGAATTTTTGTTGAAGTGTCCCACAAAAAAATGTGAAGTCCGAATTTCCACGCAAAACACCCGAAAGTGGCAAAACACAGGGTGTTGCAAAAGTCGCTTCCCATGCGACGTTCTGCGCAAGCGCAATGACACATTACCATAACTGACTGGCAGTCACACCACACGTTGTTCATCCAAAAATGTTTCATTGGTGGCATAAACAGGCAGAAGAATTGAAGAAAAACAATTTCAAACTATGTGCCGTCTGATAATGGCAATGAAAATCAAATAACTAAACAACAATAAAAAAATAGACGGATCTGTGTATTTTTGCAACACCCTGTATAACGGCAGTCCCATATGGCCAGAGAAGCGAGGCGCAAATAATACCCCTTGATGGGCTGGTTCAGGGGCTCTCCGCCTGCTGAAGGCCTCAAATTGAACCCCAATTCTTCAGGTACCGCGTTTACACAGACGGTTCTATAGAACATGGGACCCACAAATTGAACATCGATCGGGTAGCGCTTTAGGGGATCAAAGACAAACACCACACACACACACACACACACATGACATTAGGATCATTGACGTATGTACATACATACATACACCACCATTTATGTGAGCTTAGTCGGTGCGCGGGTGGACATTAGCTGATTTTCGGTCACAAAGATAACAAAAGGTCAAGAGCCGCGTGCATAGCCTGTTGTGGCAAGGCACACTTAGCAGAAAAGAACACCAGTTCGATTTGAGCCCAAGGCCCTTACTCTTACACACTGGGCTCAAAGAAAAACTAACCACAAACTGAATCAAAATTACAAAAAATCACAAAAAACAATAATAAAAACCGAACATACCGTCCCTGAGCAGACCAAGTTGTAATTCCAGCAGTGCTTCGCTCTCAACCATACACACTGAGAAAGTAAAGTGAAACATCTGTTGATAAAGAAGTCACATGGCAACGGATAGTGAAGTATCTTCAGAAAGTGGAGTCCGAAAGCACGGATGTTGCAAAAAAAAACTCTCACAAGTCGCATTTGTTTAATTTTAATTCAGTGAAAATCAGAACCCAGTTGAAGCAACAGCAAATGAAACGGATCACAATTGATAGGAAAGAGACACCATCGTAGTTGGTGGCATAATCAAATGTTTGTGAAAATTCGACGAGGCAAAAAGTTATGTTCACCAGCACAAAATACAATGAGACGAAAAATTTCAAACATACGGTATATGGAACCAGTGGCATAAAAATCGGAGCAAAAAAGACCGCAACAGTATGACAGGGAAAAACAAACGCAGCACTGATTTTCAAGTCAAAACATGATTCCTACACTTTTTACAACATTGGTAGGCTGATATGTCATTTTTTTGTTGTCGTTGTCAATACATGACAGAACACACCCGTTTCAGTGGTAATACAAACACAAAACACCACAGAGCTTTACGTCACATGATTTCCTACAACTACGACAAAGACTTCAATCTTAAAGATGCACGTTGCACCAACCAGATCAAAACAAATCTAATGTTTCAAAAAGTCGTAAAAATGTTCACATAATATCGATACCAAAAATAAAGCTGAACAGATCAATATTCACAAACTACACTGGGTTGGGAAATGCGAGCAAGTGAGAAGACGATCAAAAAGAAGCATTTGCGAACGCATCAACTCTCACAAAAAGAAGTCACGTGAAACATCAGCGTTAGAACGCGCATATCTGCTCCACCGCTTGAGAAGTTGATGGACAAACAGGGCCTTACAAAGGACGTGTTGGGTGCATTTACATCAATCACTTTCTGATCAAATATTTCCGCGGTTATTGGCTCCTGATCACCACGGATCCCTGATTCTCTCCCTGCCCGATCACGGCAGTTGCCTGTCTCGTCCCGGGTCCGGGCTGAGCCGAGGTCTGATCGCCCTGATTTTCAGGGACACTCGCGTTACGGCGGAAATTCAGACCGTCGCCCAATTGTTTCATTGACCCGCCGCTGTGCAGATACGTCCAGACGAAAGTCAGTAGAAGTACGATGTATTCGACCGGTAGGAATACGTAGTAGTGATGGTTTTGATTGAGTAGACTCTGCAACGCCTATTTTCTCAGTTTTAACTTTTTAGAAAAACCATACATCTGACCAGCGGTTTTCTGCCACTAATGGTGGCTCATTGGGGGCACTAAGAACTTTGAATGAGCCACAAGATTTTGGCCAATGATCCACTGGAATTTCAGGGAGCCAGTGCTTAAGTAAGAACGAGCCACTAGATTTTTGGCAAACGAGCCGCCGATGGGCCACTATCCCAATTTGAAAAAACCCTGCATCAGACAAAAGTTATTCTACAAGAGCAAAGATCTTTTTGCCCGGAAATGTTTCACACGCTGGACAAAAATGTCTTCAAGCAAAAGGTCTTCGTTTCGTCTCCTGCCCACCACGAAAAAAATGCAAAAACAACAGCAACCCGCGAAAATGCTTGACAGGCTGGTCCGATTTCGACAGCGCGCGGACAAAAAATTGGAAAAAAACAAAAAAGAAATACCCAGCCAACCATATATGACACGAAGAAATGCGACGCGACAACGGCAGCCAGCTGAGCGAAAGCCATCTTGTCGTGACCGTGGAAAATTTTGTGACATCCGTCCCAGAACAGCACCGTCCAGCACATGTTCAGCAGAATGCTCGGCATAATCGACAGACCTAAGGGAAGACACAATTATTCTATTTGCAGTTGCACATGGAATTATAATAATTGAGTTCGGGAGATCGGTAGCAGCTTGCTGGCACAAAAATACAACTTGGCACCGACCTCTGGCAGAAACATGATGCTTGGAAATTCATATATATCATATTTGGTTGTTGTAGTTTTTTCACGTTTCACGCCGAGACTCACGGTCACGACATACCGCATGTAGTTCACAGGAATATACTGGCGGAAAAACCGGTTTTTTATATATCGTGAAAAAAAAACGAAAAAGAAAACCGGGAAAAAACGGAAAAAAACCGATAAAGAACCGCAGTGTATAAGGATAGGGAAGCCCAAATAAGGTATTCTTGACACATAGCAATGTTAGCACAGACACACCACAGTGGTGCCTATGGGTACTTTTTCCCGGAGGCTGAGGTTTTTTTCGGTTTTTTTTCACGTCCCAGATGGACCCGGTTTTTTTCGGGTTTTTTTCGTGAAAAAAACGGTTTTTTTTCCATCCGCCAGTATACACAGGAACAAAGTAAGGGTGAAAAATGTCGTGTCGCGGACATTTTACTTGCGCGGCGCTGTTTTTTTATACATTGGTACATCGAAAGATTTCCTCTTTTTGTCACGGCACAACGAGCCGCCGGGCACATTTCACCAAAAGCACACAATCTCAATGCCGCCCAATCTGCACGAAAAGACAGTAAACTAATAATAAAAATAAACTTACTAGAATACACGAAGAACATATAATCAGGCTGTACGGGCAAGTTGTCAATGTGCGGCAATCCGGGCACCCCGTCACCAATGCTGTCGGCAGCGACGTTGAGAAGACCGAACAGGCCCGACATCACACCGAAACCCAGACCACAGACTGAAATCAATTGTTTTGCATTGCTTTATGATTGGCGCTAATTTCTTACAACTAACTGTGGCAATTTGGACTCCAAATTTTGGAGTTTTTCAAAATGTCAGAAATTTTGGTTAAAATGGTAGGTTCTTCTATAACTGGGCATAGGAAGTAGTGCTGTTTAAAACAGTATATTTTGGGCGAATTGCCATGATGAACAGAATACATAATCGCACCTTAATAAATGATGTGCTGCACAAAATCAGAAAATTTAGGACCACCGAACCCACCCAAAGCGATCGTGTGGCGTGCGTCTTTGAGCGAATGCACACCAGCCATCTGCAAACCCGTGTTGCTCACCTTTTCGAGACCAATTTCGGCTTTCCTAAAACATAGGTTTTATTTGACCTGTAATTGCGCAAAGAAAAAATTTGTCACCGTGAAAAAAACATTTTTTGTGGCTTTTTTACCGATTTTTGAGCTGAGAAAAAATCGCAAAGCTTTGGCCGAGAAACCGTAATCCCTCAGCCGCCAGAAAGGAAACCATGTATTTTTTCTCAAAATTGGAAGTGGAAGTTTTTCGTGGAGAACGACATTGATCGAAAGCGCAGCGTGAAAACTGAAAACGCGCTTCGTTTTTGTTTTAATCTTTGAGTGTTTGAGCAAAAAAAAGATACACACGCCTTCGGAAAAACGTCAAAGCAAACCAACCAACTCACTTCAACAAGAGAAAGAACAAGAATCGGAACACCTCCTGCAGCAAGATGGCGAACGCGAGGCTGAATGCCAACGTGTCACGCAGGGGAACGACGGCGAACCAGAATAATGCAGAGAACAGAAGGGACATCAGCCAGAAGAACGCACTGAAAAAATGAAGATTGAGGTACCGGAGCGATTTCAACCATTTCTTCATGGGCGATTTTGCTTTCGTGCGCTTTTTGCTAAACCACAAAAATTAACCTGCAATGCAAGCTGCTGCAAACATATCGCCGGCCCCGCAAAACCAACCAACCCCAAGACAAACAGAATGATTCTGAGCGGATCGTGCGCGATGACACGCATGAATATGGCCAGCGCCGGACCGAATGCGATCAAAAGACAACCGGCAACAAACGAGTAAGACATGATGGCTGATTTGATGACGGATTGGCTGGCGCTCAATGAAACGCGCGGCAAGAAATGAATCAAAATCGATCAGTCGAAGAAAACGAAAACTCTCGTCCTCGACTGCCAGAGGTCCATGATCAATCTGACTCTCTCTGATTGATGTTGATCTGCGAATCAAAAAAAACGCATTGCACTTCTCAATGGATTTAATTATCCTCAGATTTGTGCTTTCGCCCGGCACGCCAATCTTCTTGATAATGGCGTCAAAAAACAAAATGTCAAGAATTTCTTTTTCTGAAAGGTCGCGGGCCAACCGGTTGGCGCAATGTTTATTGCGCTGACTCCCAGAATTGCGCTTGCGCAGGAGGAACCAAGAAAGAATAGAATCAAAACAACCATGCGTCTTTCTTCAAATTCATTTGATTTACGCCATTTATTGCCGGTCGCGAAAATACAAAATTACGATCACAATTTTGCAACCCACAAACACATTACATTTCAAAAACCTCGTCATAACGACACAATCCATGACCGTTTGAGATGGTGTAAAAAGAACCTTTCAAAATCAATACAAAAGCAAACAACAAGAAAGCGAAGGACATTGTCGCGGTTTGTGACTCATGTGTGGCCTGCGCCTCACACAACGGCCCTATCATGTCTTTTTACAACTTCGAGACAGACGCACGACGATAACCCTCCACGGACCCAACAAGTGCACGTGAGCAAATAGGAAACAACGGTCTGTAACAACAATAAGTAAACAAGGCAGAGACGGAAGGAACAATACGAAATAAATAACTAAAGCAAAAGTATCACTATAACGTCCCTATAATTCGGTTTTCGGTACATGACTGGGCATGAGTTCTTTAATGCGATTTATGTACTCCGACTTTTCGGTGCAGGCGCGACACACCTCACCCCACTCATCAAGGATTTTCTTCAGCTCTTTTACGCGCAATTTGGCCAGATCCACGGTCTTCCAGTCGATTTTCTTGTCTGAAATCGAAGGAACATGTCAATTTGATTTTGCTTCTTTGATTTGAAACTGCTGACAGTGAAACCACAGTTTCAATGCTTGGTTTAGTTAGGTTCAGCGGCCCAAGGCCAATAATCGGCATGCACGTCAAAAATGATCACAAGACGACCGTGACGGACGAGGTTTCAAACAGAATGGCTCGGTTTCTTCGCGAATTTGGAAAACTAAGATTAGTTGAAAAGTTGTTTCTAAGTTGCTGGTAAGCGTATAAATTGTTGATCAAATTTACAATTCCGAAAGCAAAAGACAGAGTTGAGGACACAGAAAAGTCACGAGAGTGAGAGGCTTCGTCGAATCAACAGCGCTGAGATGTGATGATTCTAATGTAGTTAACGCACATCGTCAACTTGACCGCACATGCATATAATTTTCGCGTTCATTCAAACCTGCTTGAGTTGGCATTGTAGACTAAACAATTAGCCAGCCAGCCCCCACACCATACCCACAACAAGCCTTTTTCATCACTGATCTCCTCCACCCCCCTCTCAACCTACCAAATTTCAATTCACAGATCTGCGCGTCCATTTTGCCGATTTTCTCGCAGGCTTTGTCGGGCGGCATCGACCACGACAGCGGCTTGACAACGTCTTTCATGATTGAAGTCGCTGAGTCGGGCAGGGCGCCGATGTAGAAACACTGCAATTGTCATGAGGATGATTATTATTTTTTTGGTTGAAGGTGAAGTTAGAAATGCTGGGGCAGATTTTTTTGCGGATATACAGACAGGGGCGTGAAATTAGTGCCTGGGTTTCAGTTGGACATTTCCCGGTCAATTGTGAAAAACATACGGTGAAACGGAAGCAGTTTCGCACGCAAATTCAAAATTTGATTAAAAATAATTTAATAAAATAGTGTTATCATGCCCATCGGTGGTGAGCGCTTTTAACGCCATGTCGCTATCCCCGCGTGGAAATCTTTGACGAACCAAACACCAGCGCAATCATCAACACAACTCACAAATTTTTGCTCTTTTCCCTTCTTGCTGCCGCAAACTTCACGTATTTTCTCACCAATTTGGTCGGCATTCGACTGATGTTCAAGTGGCAGATCTGACATGACTTCATTCAGGACAGCGATGCAAACTGAAATTAGAAAGACGTACACATACATTAAAGGATAAAGGGTCAGATGAACCTCGAAGGCGAATCTGTTTTTGTTTGGGCCACATTTTGCGGTCAGCGCCAACGCCGAGACCTGCATCGTTCAAACCAGCTCAAAAACTGTTCGCTGAAATGGCAGTGAAGCAGTGCACTAATTCGACCTGGTCACGTTTTGTGCAGCAACACAATATGAGCGACATCAAACTTTGTGACTTTTTCAATTGAAGGATGTTGGTATAGTGATGCCGACAATGTCGACCAGCTTAAAAGATGTTCCTCGACGGCCGACGTAAATGAATCATTTTAAAGCTGGACGAAATTAATGGTTATAGCTCCAGTAAATTTCTGAGAGACCATAGTAGCGGCAGATCACATCCGATCCCCAAGTTTGATATCGCTCTGCACTTCTGCACCATATTCAATTTCGTGGGCCAAGTCTAATCAGTGCATTACCACGTGTGTACGCGGGGTTGGGCAAAAAAACGAATTTTAAATTAGTCGAAATTAAAAAAACGTCTTGGTCGTTTTTTGTTTTTTTTAACCCAGAATTTCCTTGATTTTCCCTGATTTTTCAGGGAAAGTACCCTGATTTTCAAGGAAAATCAATTTATGTCCAATTTTTTTCAAATAATTTTCGACCAATTCTTACCTTGTTGAGATACGTCGATACACAGAGTTTGACTTTCAATTACGACCCCGGCCAAAGTTGGTCCCATGATGCGGGTCTGTTATGGGATGTTAACAACTCGCTAGAAAAGGGTTGAAACCCGTTTATTTTGCCTCAGAACACATAGAATTACTTCATTTAACCACGTTTTCATCCCAACATGAGCGTTTTCCAATTTTTTGGGGCATATTTTGGTCCTCTGGGCATTTAAAAAAAACGATTTTTTGAAAAAAAAGTTTTTTGCCCAACCCTGTGTGTACGTCGGGTTCGTAAGTATAAAACTTATACTGCCGACGTACAGAAAAAAGACACGCAAGCCGCGCTAATATGAAATACATTAACTTTCTGGCCAGCAAATAAATGAAAATAAATCTTACCTTCACATGTGTTCGTGTTCTTTGCAGCAACCGACCCAGTCACCAATAAAACGACCGCAAGCCACGAAGTAATGAAAGACGATTCCATGATTTCAGGGCTCTTTTTCAGTGAAAATCTGAATTTCATGGGCAAAAGTAAAAAGTATTACAACTCAAATAGAAAAAAATAAAAGCGTAAAGTGCATCCGATACCAAAAATTGAAAACTCTGTTACTGTTTGTCAAACTGAAAAATCACAGTGCAGTCTGCAGCAGAGGTGGGAATCGGGCCGGAAACCTCGGGCCGGGCCGACTTTCCGGAAGGTCGGGCCGGGCCGGGCCGGGGTGGCCGGCCCGAAAAGGCCCGACATCATCGAATTTCTATAAAAAATCGTGATTTTTCAGGCTAAATTTGCCAAAATTTCTCGCGATTCTGCAAATTAGTACCGACTTCTATGATTATCAGGTATTTTTAAACCAAAAAACAGTAATTTTTGCACCAAAAAATTGCTTCAAAAATATCATCAGAAAAAGTCGGGCCGAAAAAATCGGGCCGGGCCGACTTTTTTCCAAGTCGGGCCGGGCCGGGCCGACCCCCGGACCTCGTCGGGCCGGGCCGAGGTAACCCGGCCCGATTCCCACCTCTGGTCTGCAGTGCAACGTCGCGAAAAACAACCGTTCTGCATAGGCACACGTCACCGTCACCTTGCCGGCTCAGGGTACTAATACATGTGGACATATGACAGCGCCCAGGTGATGCTGGAGCTGTGAAATTTGTCAATTTAGATTTGTCAAATTGGACGCCAATCCGGCAGGAATGATCACTTGCTAACAAATAATGTCAGTGCTCGAAGTTTTGAGTCCGCGTGACAAAATTACTTGAATCCCAACTAATTTTTTGATCCCAACGATTGCGCACAAATTACAACTTGTCTTAACCTGGAGTTTGAAAGTTCAAAGCAATGTTGATGTAAAAACTTTCAATTTTTTTGCAGTGGAACAACTGCTTTCCAAATCGACAAAGCAAACCAAGCCATCATCCTTACAAAATAACACTTTTATACAACACCATACAATATTTAAAAATTTAATTCAGCTTGCAGATATAATCCATGACCTATACAAAATAAAATATGCCCACCAGTAAAAACACAATTCATAAAAATGTCATAAACCACTATGATATTAGATGAACTTTTATATAATATATCCCAGCCGCCAACGACAACATAAACTGCCTACACACAGCTAAAACCTCAAAATTGTCATCAGATGTCAAATAATTGGGCCCAAAAATATTAAAATTCCTTTAATATATACAAAATATCATTAAGTGGGAAAAACGACGCAACACCTGTTGACACCAATCCATTAAACACAGACTTCAGAAAAGAAGATGAGCAGAACAATAATACATGAAAGTACACAACATAAACTATGTACAAATTTGGGGGATTCAAAGAATATGAACAATATATAGCTGAACAATCACCGAAATGCACAATTTGAACACAATAGGATAAACAGCGCAACTATTTTAAACGTAAAAACTTCGGCCAAGAAACAACAAAAAAAGCACAAAACTAAACAGATTTATATCAAACTTAAAAATCACAGTGCTGTTATACTCTGAAAAAGCAACAATACTGAAAGTTGTCTTCATGAATGTGCAAAAAGAGCGTGCTTGGTCGAATAACTTGGGCTGGTGTTCAGGAAACGATGGAGTGGAAAGTTGGATGGAACGCTCGCGCTCATTTTGCCACGCATGGAAACGCCCCATCTCCAAACCAAACTGGTTTCTACAACACAGGCGCGCATCACCACACAGATACATCTTGCCCACACACAAACACTCACGTCACTATTATACAACGTGTGCGATGTTCCAACGCTACCGTATCAAATCCACTGAACTTTCCACCCAACTTGCCACTCAACTCTCCACTCCATCCTTTCGTAAATACCACCCTTGAACGGACAAAACAACTAATGCAAACTTCAACCAATAAGCAAATTACGGCACACAAGTGAAGCATTTTGGTTAATTGGGGGGTGAGGAAGTTTGAGACAAACAACACATGGCTTGAGTAAAAACTTGAAGAAAACTGCAGGTAATGAACATTGGGAAAGGCAATGCAAAGTCAAACCACATGGGCAAAATACATCAACTGCCTGCAGCACAAAGGCAATTATGCCGTTCAATCAGGTATTGAACTATGCAGTTGATATAAATTGCCTCAAGGATGATACAAGAAATCTACACACACAAACGGCTCGAAGTTTGTACAGCAACGCAGAAAATGTGCAGCACGCGCGTCCAAGAACGGCGCATACACAAGTATAAAAAGGTGATGGAAAAGAATTTTCCGAGCTCTAGACTGCTGTTGTTCTGCATCAGCTACAGATTACGTCTCACATAATACATACGCGAAATATCTGTTTCAAGCGGCTATATGGCACACAACAGCACACCTCAAAGCTGACTGATAAAAAAAACCAACAGTCCAAAAGTACTGGGTTTCTTCTTTGCAACACCATTTGTACCGCAGTAGATTACATCCAAGTATCAACAGCATCAATCAATACCCTGTCAGTATCACGACATGTCCATTCGATTCGATTGCTGCTGGTCCGAGTCCGGGGACATGGTAGCCGCGTCCCAGGCAATTTCGGGCGAAACCTGAAATATTTTTCTGGAGATTTATTTCCGTAAACGTTTTTGATAACGCAATCCGGGCATTCTGTAGCATTCGCAAAGATGGCGGCAGGATCCTCATCCTCATTCGCAGGTCTCTGCCCACCCACACACACAGTACTGGGCAATGGAAAAGAATCAGAAATTACGCCATTCAGTATCCCGGAAGAGCCACTGTTATATGCAGTCAAACCTCCATCTAGTGAACCTCTACATAGTCGATCATTCTGTTCGCATAGTGAACGAATGATCAACCCCCAACCATGAGGTAATGATCGCAAACGGTTCTCTATGTACCGGTGGCGTCGAAAACGCCGAAAAACCCGGAAAAACGTTTTTTTAATATATTTTCCGAAAAAATACGCAAGTTTACAGTGAATGGACAATATATCCCTAATTTGAATGTACATACTGAACTTGGGACCAGGGTTGGGAAAAAAAAAACGACGGCGTTTTTTCTTAAAAAAAAACGACGTTTTTTTTTAAAAAAACTTTTTTTTTTTTTTTTTCACTTTTTTTTTTTTTTTTTTTTTGGGATATAAATTTTTCTCCTTTTTTTTTAAAAAATTTTCCTTGGGACTACCCAACATGGGCAGGGCAGTACCATCAATTAGATCCCCCAAAAATTCATCAATTCACCACACCACACCTGTGAATTGGCGGCCGCAGCGGACATGAGCGGGTCACCGGAGCCCAACATCGGTCGGCCACTATCTCCGCCGCCCAAATCCATCAGCAATTCCGAGAACGCGCCACCCTGATTGTTGGCCGGTCGCGTCGCCGCTTGCACGAACTCCGGTCGGAAACCGTGCGCCTGCACGGGCGGTGTCTCGAGCACCGTCGACAATTGGCGGTTGACGATGCCTGAAGTTGAAAGGGAACAACTGGTTCACATTGTGTTTAATTCATTGTGGTGGTGGGCCTATTTGGTGCGATTGGCCATCAGTATCATACCCCTGGTTTACTGATGTTTCATTTCCCAGTCCATGTAATGAACAGACTTCATGATATGTAACCGAAATTGCACACATGCGTGTCTCACTGGAAAACGGAATAATGTCGCTTTGTGAAACAACTGGTTTCCAAAACCATGACTGATTGGCACTGATAACACCACATTTTTGGTCGTTATGCGCTTGTTTTTCGAAAAGAATGCAGCCAGAATATTGGTTTGTGAAAAACAAGTACATTCGAGACCGCACAAATAACACAGCAAGAACGAGAGAACAAAAATAACTTGAACGCGAACTTTGCTGTTGGTAATACGCGTCGCCTTGCGCGGCCGCTGGTGGCATGGCGGGACTGTGCGGATCACCTGATATTCAAAGGATACTTTGAAGAAAGCAACGCAACGAAACAAGATGAAGGCGTCAGAAAAAGATGTTTTCCAACAGGCATAAAACCAGTTCACAGCTGCTGTTGGGCTTTGGAAATGACAGTGACCAGACAGACTATCCGCAGGCCGATGATGTTCTGTTGCACTACCCTCAAATGAATACAGGTCAAAACGGGCATCCAAAAAAGGCACGCTGCACAATTCACACAAAAACAACTCTCAAACAAGAAAAACACAAAACAAACCAACCAGGCAAACTCGACGACAACGCCATCGTGGCAGTGTGTGATGCCAGCTCGGTCACAGCTGAACCCGGACGCCCGCT
Source organism: Rhynchonema sp. JSB1_4 (assembly GCA_030248065.1). NCBI lineage: Eukaryota > Metazoa > Nematoda > Chromadorea > Monhysterida > Xyalidae > Rhynchonema > Rhynchonema sp. JSB1_4. The sequence continues at coordinate 57,714 of JASAMV010009032.1, forward strand.
GGTGAGCGGCGAGAACTGCTGGTGGTCGGGGGGCTGCAAAACGATAAATAAAAATCAGCATTTGAATTACGAATGATACGTCGAAGGGGTCATATCGAACGATGCAATGATTTGGCCTGACGGTTTGAACTGAGGACACCGGAATTTCACATGCACTTCCTTGCACCACAAGATTACCGTGCTTATTGCTCTTCTACTGATGGAATTCGTAAATCCACACACTAAAAACATTCGTTACTATTCCCAAACCTCGGCAATGAAAGTCTTGCCAAACGACCCCCATCAAATGCTATAATATTCGCTATTGCGTGTGTCGTGTTTCACCAGAGCGCAGATCGCAGCAAATGATAGCAGCACCTGAGTATCAGCACGTTGTTTGGTGCAATAGCAAAAAACACCCGCATTGCCACACTTTTCACTCGCGCAAACCCAATAAAATCACAGCGCATGTTTCCAATCGCAAAATATCTGACAAGAACCAACCAACCTACATGTGTGCACAAACACACAGACACAAGTATCCGTACACATTATCGCATGCTATTGATATAAAACTATGCAACTAACCGAGATCGCATGCATAAAGTCAGAACAGAACATTTATTCTCCATCATGTACTGTAGGTAAATTCTCAGCACTTTTTGTTTTTCTGAAGTCCTTTTGAGTTCGTCGCAAAAAACTCATTGTGAACATCCGCCAGACAAACCAACACGAATTCACACTTTCCACCTAACCTTGCAAACGATCCTAAAAGAGACGAATTTTCTCACCAAGGTTGAGCTTTGTGAACCAAAATAATCCGACACCCAGCCAGACCAGTGCCAAACCCGGTCACATAACCTCTTTCCCCTGTACATTATGCAACAAACTTCGAAATAAACTCATACTTGTACCGGGTCACCCTTGTACCATAGTAACGTCTTACGTCTACGCAAGATTATTGTGTGTAAAAACTACCACCCTCCCAAAAACAGCACATTGCGAAACGCTTTGCATTTCACAGCAGCATTTGTGAACCGGCTGAAACTAACGACCTAAGTTGCCGCGTTAGTTCAGTTTACCGTGCTGTTTACGCGTTTTTGAAATGCTGTGATAAATTGGTCTGGTATTAGGTATGGCTGGCAACACACTGAAACACGGCTGTGTTTGCAAACCAACATAACACCTATTTAATGAATTTGTGTTTGAGGAGCCATCCAAAAATATGAAAAATATATGTCCCGTTGTTCCCTCTGTAACCATGTTTTGTTCGTTCCAGGTCCAAAGATTCCGGTCAACTACCAAGCACACAAGTCTATTTCAAACAGCTACGCATTAATCCTACCTGATCACACCTTTCTTCATTAGATTTGCAGTAAATACAACCAACCATTAATGTTCTGTCCCTTCACACCAAGAATAAAAAAATCGATAAGGTAAAGCTGAGCAAGTTGCAGCTGGCAGGGTAGGAACGTGAGCCAATGTTTGGTCGGTACTTGCACACAGTACAGCGACGTAAACATACCCACGTGGAGCATAATGCCGAGAACACGCAAGATCTGGCACCAGGCCAGAAAGGTTGCAGATTATTGTGCACAACATACATACCTTATTCAGAAGCCTTCAATGAAAACTGACACTTCGTAATGCGCGTCTCTGTTTTTATGACACACCAACGTCAACCACCCGCGTACCTACAAACTTCACTGCACTGTTTGTACCCAAGAAACGGAAGCGACTGTTTTTGCTCGTACACAACAAATGGAAAAGTATTCCCACACCCAATGATTAATCAAACAAACGCACGTCACCTTGTCTGTGTATAATCAGTGAAACAACATGGAACACACACAGAGATTCTGTATCTGATAACAACTAGAAACGTCGCGAAGCGGACGCTGACTGGCCACAATAGTGGTAAACAACCAATCACCGTCACCATGTTCGCAAACGTCACTTAGCAAACAAGAACAAACGTGCGCATTTTACATATTTCGCAATCAAAGTAAAAAGACAGAACTCTGCAAAAAAACGGAAACTGAGAATACATCAAAGCTGCAACAAAACAACAAAACTCACAGTTGAGTAGTGCATGCCGGCACTTTCGAACGAATGCGGCGCGGAGTCGTCCCGAGGCTCTTGCTTGATCGGACGCAACATTGAGAAATCACCTGAATGAAGAAAAATCGGGAATTAAGAAGGTCGGTCAAGCAACGACATGCGAAAAATCAAAAATGTCGCACAAAAAACGCAGTTCACGCGTTTTACATTGTCCTGAATTAAAAAGGCAAAACGCTTTTGAGCTGATGATCAATTCAAACTGGTGGTGAATATTCGTTGTCATTATGAATGAAAATCCGTCAATGATTGATCACGAATTAGGAAAAGGTGGTCGTATGACTGCACCCAAATCCCACTAACCGGACGAAGTCGATGGTCCGGGCGACGGGTCGAGCGGTGCAGCCTCGGGCACTGGCACACCGTGCGCGTTCAGACGCGACTCCAGATCCTGTGTGTTTGTATAAATTCAGATAGGTTTTTTTTTAAAAGTTTACAACAATGATTTATTCCATTCATTGTAGGAAACAATTATATATCACCTGCCACCAATGGACATGACAACAAAATGGATACAGAGCTGTTACAGCACTTGTGTGTCCGTTCGTTTTCTGAGTCGGGTCAGGAAGGACATCTTCAACTCAAATGTACCACGTGGAAACGTCATAACCCAGAAGTCGGAACACATCAATTAAACTTTCCACCACAGCGGATACCAACACAACACGTTCTTGTCATTTATTGACCGTGGTTTTATCCCAGAGAAGTCCAACCAATGGATTGACCAGCGTATGCCAACCTTTATCCTTTGCTGATACTGACGATTAAGAGCCTCCAAGTGCATCTGTCTACGAGTCGTGTGCTCCCTCTCCCGTTGACATTGACGAATGAAGTCAACCGATGCTTTCAGAATTGTGCCCTTGTTGAGCTTCATCTCGCTGAAGAAACGATAAAGAACCACTCAGCTGTCGAATTCTGTGACAATCGATGGAAAATCTTAAAATGTGTCTTACTCTGCGGCGTACTTGGGCAGCAGATGTCCAAGTTCCTTTATACGATCATTGATATTGTAGCGACGTCGCCGCTCGACTGCAAAAGAAAAGCAAAGTTCAGCAAAATGTTTGTTATGATCTCATATATTTCTGTGGTTGCTGCTACTCGCTGCGGATCTAAAAATTGATGATACACAAGAACACACGGTCAAAGCCAGCGACGCTCCAGTTACTCAAAGCGTACAGAACTGTACAGTCGCCTTCATTAAGGACGAAAGTCTCAACATATTTCACTGATCGCGAGAACAAAATCTTCATGAAGTCCTGAATCCACCCACAACCACGACTCACTCATATTGTGTATGTCCTTCTTGCGTCTGTCCCTGCATCCAGTCGGTCCCTCCCTCGTGTTGCCACCGTCGGGCGATTGCGGGTCCAAACTGATGAGTGTGTCCAGATCGACCGTGCTCGTTGGCGCCGATGACGAGACCTGTACGATATACAGTGCTACGTGGTTATAGTCACACATTGACACATGGCAAGAATTATGGAAATTATTTACTGGTTCATTTTTTACAGCCGACAACTTGGAAGCAGTGCGTTCGATAATTCCAGAACTTTACTTCACATCAGCGAGAGCCCGCATATCACCATTAATATACTGTATATCGAAATTTTGTGACGACAAAAACCCGCGCGTAACAAAACGAAGCAATGTGCCGTCACAGTCAGGAGAGGACCGGTCCGCCAGTTTGATGCCGGCACGCACACATTATTACACTACTAAATTGAAGTGTTTTATATACAGTATATGTTCAAGTCAAATCCTAAAGCAACGCGTGAAGCAAGCATCCTCAAGCAATCCTACCTATGTAACCACATTCTACCACTACTTGCTGGCCGTGGGTAATCCAAATGCCCCACATACTGTACGCAACGCACGATGAAGAAACGCACGCACCGTGGCCCCATCATGTGTGCCGAACGTCGAGCGATGCTCCTGCTCCGATTCGAGCGAGAGGATCTCATCGATGATTATATGGTCCAGTTCTGAATGGCTCACGTACGACGCACTGTGCGGACTGTCGGCGAAGCCTTGCGGGCTCAGCTCACTTGGGCTTGTGCGCGCCTGGCAAATAACCATGTCAGATGAACAGTTGAAATGACAATAATCTGATTGCGTATCAAACTTCGCGATTTGATGGAAACAGGATCTGCTTTTGTCGGGTGACATTTCTTGGTCGATTCTATTGAACTTGTTATGTGCGATTACTTTCAGTTCCAATGGAAGCCGATCACCAAGTTTGCTACCAGCTAGTGTACCAATTATTCGACGAAGACAATGGGCGGTATGCACTCTGCTGGGCACAGTCGGGTCGGGGGTGCAAAACGGTTGGGCCATGTCTTGGGATGTCGTTGTTTCTGTGGCTTTGACCAGAGTAAGAGTTTCTCACAGCTCACGTGGGAGTAACTTTAACGCAGGACAAAATAACAGAAATAGCGACATCGCAAGCTGTGGCCCAACGCATTCTGCACCCCTGACCCGACCACGCCAGCGCACAGCATACCAGCTAATATCTTTCCGAACATAGGACAGCAAAACCGCCTGACACACAGTCGCTAGGTCTGCATCGATGAAACCCGAAACATACAACAGCAGCAGTTTGATCATAATTAACTTCAAGTGCCTCAAGCTTGATACACCCAAGTGAAACATCACCACTCAACCAGATCAGCCCTCAACCAACGACCAACCCCGAGCGCGTGTGCCATCGAGCTGCCCGGTGCATCGACCGAGGGCGACTTGAACGGCAGGCGTTTGTTGGCTGTACTGCCGCCAGCCATCACCATTGACGACGTTGGCACACTCGCACTGATCACACTTGGCTGATGTTGTTGTTGTTGTTGTTGTTGCTGCTGTGACGGGGTGCAGTGACGGGCTGGAATCACATATGGATTGTTGGTGTTGTTGTTGGATACTGTTCAAGTACGGGGGGCCGATAAAACATATTCACCGAAACGGGAAGAAATGTAAAAGCACCACCGCGGGCAGTGGTGCATTTAGGGGGGTGTGGGGGGCCACCCCTTGGTATGGGGTATGGGGAATCGGCCGGGGGTATGGGAAATTTTTCACTTTTGAAACAACACCCCTAAGAAATGACTTTTTGACCCCGAGAAGTACCAAAATTGGCCATTTTTGGCCAAAAACCCCACCCTCGGGTATGGGAAATTTTTGAGTTTTTGGAGAAACCCCCTCCTGGTATGGGAAATTTTTGATTTTTGGGGGTATGTATGGGAAATTTACCGAAAATTGGGTTGGGTATGGTAACTTTCAATTTCTCAACGACACCACTGGCCGAGGGGTGGCAATGGCGGTTTCGGTGGCGGCACCAAGGTCCAGTCAACAAAACCTTAACCGAAGCGTAAAACAAATCTTTGCCGCTTGATCCTTCCACGGCGGCTGATACTTGCACTATTGAAGCAGTATACCACATCACCTTGCCAAAATACAAAACAATGTGTTGATTTGCCTTAAACGTAAAAAACGCGAATCAAAATTTTACCAGTTAAGGTCGATTTAGGTTACGGCTAATGTAACACGGTTTCCGTGGACCGGACCCACAGCCTCCACAAACAAACATCGTTTGGAATGGCTCGACCAGTTCGGCCTTTCCGGTGGACACACAAGCCCACACAATACGACACCACCTTTACAAAGCCCGCCAACGTCAAAATGACGGATGACACCAAGCCGAAGAGCATTAACAACATGCTCACCCACCAACAACATTGACTGGCGGTCGACTTGTGTTGCTGTCGGACGAGAGCACGCCGCTGGTTGTCGTGCCGCCCGATCCGACACTCGACGTCGACTCGCGTTGCTGCACCTGCAATTCAAATACATTGATGCTTTGCGTGGCTGGAAGCTCCGTGCATGACTTTGTGACCTCGGATGACGTGTTTTTTGTTGTCTTGCGAATCAGCTTGATGTCTTTAATGTGACAAACGTATTCGTACACAGTACAGTCTTTTTTAGGCGAATTGTTGGCCATTTTCCTTGCTATCTACAGACGACTGGTTTCCTGCTCAGGTTTTCTGGGACCGGTCCGCAGAATCCAAATTGTCTACCTAAACCTACAAGCAAACCTATACCCAATAGATAAAATCAATCACTTTGGATGAGGAAAAATATATAATTTTCTCTTTTGGGTATAGTAGGTTAAAGCATGGCTGGCAAGTACAATATACTGTACATAGGGCTAGATCTAGATAATTCGGCTTTGTGGACCGGGTTCTGATATTCCACCTGGGGGTTTCCAACTGGAACGAAACAATACACCGGTGCCTGCTTCTAAGAAGCAGGTGTCACTTGAGAGCATCGCACAGGGCACCGCACATGTAGATTGTGTGTGAGCGTGGCCCATGTTTCACAGGTACTGACGTGCCGTACACTGTGCTATTCCTTTTTTTACCATGCAGTGCTAGGCATCAACAAAAATAATATACTTGCCGACGGTCAGGAATCTGATAAGAACGACTAAAAGACTCGCTATCACAACAATGTCATGAATCTGGGTGATATTTTCGAAACGGCGTAAAGGTCAGTTGGGTGTAAAGGTCGGTAGCAAGCTCGGTGTGAGAAAGTTCGGTGTAAGCTTGAAACATTGCACGCTGGAGCAAGCAGCAGACGCGCGTTTCTGAACGAATGGTCAACTTTGACAGTCTGCTGTGCCAATGCAAATCGTTTGTTTGCAATCTAGTTCATTTAAGCTGGTTGCAGAAACGTTTTAAAGGAATATTTTTAAGTTGGTTGACATTCCGCCGTAAGGCTATTGAGAAATTGAACATTCATTGACGGCGGTGCCAAAAAATTTGATGCCGCTAACTGATCGCAGCACGAAATCAAAACGGCTCCATAAAAAGTAACGAAATTCACAGATGTCGTTCAAAAACGCTTGTGCAACTAGCATAAACAAACAATATTGCAAACAAACGATTTACACTTGCACAACAGACTGTCAAAGTTGACCTTTCGTTTAGAAACACGCGTCCGCTGCTGGCTCAGCGTGCACTGTTTGAAGCTTACGCCGATCTTAGACTGAATTTTCTTACACCGAGCTTTCCACTGACCTTTACACCGTTTCGAAAATATCACCCTATGTTATACAGTCACTGTTCGTTATAGCGATATTCGCTATAATGATATATTCGATACAAGTGATAGGGAAAATATGTATCGTGGTGTCAGGAAAAATTGCATTGCATACTTATGCATGGCGATATATTTTATAATGATATTTTTCAGTTGTCCCGTTGATAATATCACTGTAACGAATGGTAACTGTAAACATGTTTTGTCAGAAAAGCACAGTCAGCAACAGAAAGCTGCCAACGAAATATCGATTGGTTGAACTTTAGACTATGCCAAACAAACGCATAAAGAGCGCTTCATCAAGCGTATGTGCGAACAGAGCATAGGCCAACCCAGTGGGTGAACACCAGATGCAGTTCTCATTTACTGATAATCACTACTCACTAAGTCAATAACTCAGATGAAGCCTGTTGCTGATACATAAGCTGCGCACATTTGTCTACGTATATGATGCACATATGTCAATACCAACGCACGCATTCACGGCTGATGTTTGACTATAAAAGGCACACGCACGCTGTTGTGTCACCCATCAAACACGAACCATTCTCATCGCATCCTGGTGATGAGCGTGCTGTGGGATGCCATAGTAATATGGCTGATAGATATGGTCGGTAAACGCTATTGGCGCAGACGCCACGCTCAAAGCACAAGGATGTCTCGACACCATTGGTGGGACTATCGGTTGACCGGGAGATGGTGGAATCGGCATGGTATTCGGCAAGAGTCGCGGATTGTGGTGGCGAAGCCTTCGCGGACCAAATTGAGTATTGATATTGCGATACAGTGGTTGTTGCTGTTCCACTGGAAGCCCAGTATTGACGCCAGATCCACTTGGCACCTTGTCAAATGGAGACAGCAGGGTGACTACGGTCGGTTTGAGATCTTCAGACAAATTGGTCTCGAAATCGAGAGTTTTAACAGATTGGGGTAAATTTTATTGAGCGAACCTCATTCAATATTAAGTAAGCAAGCGGCAAACTGAAAAAAGATCGAACTCGTTACAGGCAGTACATTTTGGATATCCAAAAAGTCACATTTTCAAGGTATTAAAAATTTTTTCTGGTTTTCCTGAAATTGTATAAGTTCACTGGTAATATACGGTCGTTACATAAACAAGGCACAATTTGATAAAATACAGAAACCACAAATGATACAAGCGAAAAACTTTCTCATAAAACCAGCAAACAGGCTGAACTCATCAATAATATACACCCGGAGCGCAGTACCTAACAACGGGAGTGCGAGCGCCAAAAAAAAACAGTGTGGCTCTGTTAAGAGAGCGCAACGCACGTTGTTACAGTAAACACTGCAGCAGTAGCACATAAACAAGTGCATAGCTGAAGCCAAGGCAAGACTGCTTTACCCAATACATAGAGTATATGTAGTTAGCAGCTTGCCAAGCGACCTGCGCGTGTGTGGCAGCATAACATCACAGTTGTGTGACATCACCCTAGAATGACATCATCGTTGTGGTGGAACAACGGCGGATGCCCTATCATGACGATGCTTGTTTATGTTCACTTGCTGTTTATGTTTACTGCGTGCTGTATGCAATCAGCTACAATTAACACCACAGGTACCCACGCCACAAAGTTAGCAATCTGAGGAATGTAGACGCAACCGCAACAACTTATTATTCCACGTTTTGTATGCCGCGATTTGCAGCGATATGCAATAGGGAGGATGGCTGAGGCTGACGGAGATGCCTACGCGTTTTTACGTGTCAAACAGGCGTGTGGGGGCATCTGCAGAGAGGAAGTCAGATATCATCGTGCACGAAAATACTTCATGAAGACAATCGAAAACAGCCTAAATCCACGCTCATGAGACGAAATTTTTTTAACATAAATTCGGTGAATGAGCGGATGTTATATGGGGGCGTCTAGTAACTTTAATAGTAATTCACGGATGACACACTCGGCGTGGTATATACTTCATGCACGCACATGAGCATTAAGAGAGGCCCTGAAGAGGGCCGTTGATCCAGCCGGACAATCTAAGCCAACTTAGATTGACCTTCTTAAGACTCAATTTTATGAATATAATTTCAAGGGTTCAATGGATGTTTTCCATTGTAGCTAGTCACACCGGTGAGCAGAGCACTAATCCGGTTACCCGCCGCGGATGGTCGAATGCGCTATGCGCATACACTATTTGTCGCACAGGTTTACGGCTAATGGTTTTGTCGACAAATCATCTCGTCAAACAAAGTCGTCGAACACATGAGCCCCAAATGAGCACGAAAACTAATACATGTGTTCGACGACTTTATTTGACGAGATGATTTGACCACATTACTATAAGCCAGGTTTACGACAAGAGATATGAACAGTCTAACATGGATTTTTCTCAGAGAAACAGCAAATTCAAGGACTCGTTTTTGCGAAAACAGACCCTATCTGGATTGAAAAAAGACAGGTCAACGATAACGAATAGAACAGCCACAAGAACGCTTATCAGTTTCGATCTGTGGGAACGAAAATGGCTCGTTGTTGGGGGAAAATGGATTGATGGGTTATCATTTCGGAACAGAGCAGCCCGTTCAAAGGTTATACTGAAGAACGTTGTCAACCAGTAAGGCGGCCTTCACAATGTATGCGGGTTGCGGGTTGCCGGCCGAGGTAATGCGGGCCCGCAAAAATTGAATCCGCACTAGGTTTCACAATGCAATGTGCGGGTTGCGGGCCAGAAGTTCTAATTGAAGCAAACCCGCAACCCGCAGTTCCTTGCCCGCATGCGGGTGCATTGTGAAACCAAACAAATGCGGGTTGCGGGCGAAGAGGAGTTTAGGAAACGTCACAAAGAATAACATTCATGAGCTCTTCTTTGTCAATACTAACTTCGAAAAACATGTTCAGGTACTGGTCGCACAAAAAGTTTACAAAAAGCGGTCAAATTTTTTTCCTGAATCGTGAAGCAGGAAAGTGACAGGGCAGTGACGTTGCGTTGCGCGATCGCACACAAGGCATGCAGTCTACAAATTTCGTCTGTGCATTTCGCAAACATTTACCGCTAACTAATAATAATACCGACATTACATATAAACACGTGGACTCCGTTTTGGACACAATGGGATTGCAGATTCTCGTTGTTTTCAGTTGTTTGGAAAGCTGAGCACGAAAGTTTCTGAAGAAGCCTGTACAAATTTAGCATGCAAATTGACTGCGCAAATAAAGATAAGCGTGTTATGCTTGGCACACTGTTCTTGGAATTCTGCAACATCGAAAACACATAGAAAGTCGAAAACTTGTGCTCTCTGAGCAATGGGTCAACAAAAATCAACCATCCGAGCATGCGCTGAGGACCCAAACCCGCAAAAAATAGGATCAGTTCTAATCGAGAAAATGCGGGTTGCGGGCCGATTTGGCCCGCAACCCGCACGCTGCTATGTGAAGGACACTCGGGGTGGGGGTTGCGGGCCGGGCTCGGCCCCAAATCCGCGACCCGCATTTCTTGTGTCTTCACCAGTGTAGTTCCTGGGGGGGGCGGGGGGGGACCCCCCCCTCGGGTACGTCTGTTCCCCCTCCGAGGTACGCCTGCCCCACTGTTCCCCCTCCGGGTACGTCTGCTCCCCCAATTTTTTCCTAAAATGGGCAAATTTAGGCCTAAAATAGGCATTTTTAGGCATAAAATGAGTGATTTTTAGGTCAATGTCGTCAAAAATCGCCAAAATACCCTTTTTATAGGGGATTTTTCGTAAAAGAATGCAAAAATAGTCCAATTTTTCGACCTCAAAAAATGACTTTTTTCCGTCCCCCCCCCAAATTGGGACTTCCCCCCCCTTCCCCCCCCCCAGGTAGGTACGTCTGTTCCCCCTCCGAAAATAGTGGAGGGTACGTCTGTTCCCCCTCCGGACCAGGAACTACACTGGTCTTCACAATGCACAGTGCGGGTTGCGGGGCGATGTGGCCCCCAAACCGCATGCATTGTGAAGGCCGCCTAAGTACACCTATACTTGCGGGCCGGAAAAAACCGTTTTTTTCGAAAGAAAACCGAAAACCGTTTTTTTCCGAGACCCGGAAAAATACGTTTTTATATTTCCGGAAATTTTTCCAAGTGGCTGCTTTTGGAAAAAAACGGGTTTTTCCAACCATTTCCGAGATATTTTCCAAGGTTGCGAGAGGATCTTGTCAAAACCAATGTAAATCAGTACTAAACAGTTCAAAATGAGCACTTTTTAATCTCCAAGTGCATTTTTAGCCTGTTTCAGGCCCTTTCCCGACGAAATTTTCTCCAAAATAGGCGTTTTTGGACCATGGGTATCCTTAAGTACTGGAAAAATATTTGGAAAAATACGGTTTTTTTCGGAAAAAACGGTTTTTTTCGAAAAAAAACGGTTTCTTTCCAAAAATATATTTTGCCAGAACACAGGGAAAAACGCTGGAAGCAGCGACTATTTGTTGATTTTATTGACTTCGACTTGATGACATGCTCCGTGTGTTGACGAAAACAAACAGCCATGTGGGTTAGCCATAGCTAACTGGGCACATCAGGCAGGCACATCAGGAAACAGGTTTTGGCGCCGCAGCCTGTTGATCTGGAACTAGTGTAGTGCGTGGTGGCCGGGTGACTAATTTAGAAACATAAGAAACATAAGGAACATAAAGAAAGAAAAAATACTCGGAGAGGAAAAAACGAAAAGAATGGAAAAGAAATGAAATAGATAAATAAAAAAATGGGGGAAAACGAGCAAAAACTTTTTCCCACCTACGTATGTATACTCACGGAGGACGAAATGACGTCAACTTATGGCAGTCACACACAATCACGCAGGTGGGCGCAGCGCAGATGACAAAAAGAGAAACTAATAATCACAGCTCGGGTGTCTCCCGAGAGATATTCACAAGATCGCACAATGTCCTAACGGGATTACGATCACGCACTGAATAGCCTACGGCGCTTTTGTCAGGCCAATAACTTTTTAACGAGTTCCCTTGAGATATAAGATCTAAATTAGACAAACAATGCGCTCTCTTAACAGGGTACACTATTTTTTGATGCTGGCTCGTTGTTAGGTACGGCGCTCTGGCGGCATATTGTAGGTATATTATTGAGTTCGGTCTGTTTGTTGGCTTTAGGAGATCATTTTGCGCTTGTATCACTTCTGGCTTCGCAATCTTATCAGAATGTGCCTTGTTTTATGAGATGTTTCGACAGTGTATTACCAGTGTTTCAGTGCCCAGAAAAAATTTTTTAAAGCCTTGAAAATTTGATTTTTTGAAGGCTAAGACCACCTGTAACGAGCTTGACTCTTTAATGTATCCCATATTTCTACTATTGAATGAAGTTCGCTCAGTAAAATCTACCCCAATCTGTTGAAACTCTCAATTTTGAGACCAATTTGTCTGAATATCTCAACCGACATTAGTCACCCTGCTGTCTTCATTTGACAAGATGCCACGTGGATCTGGCGTCAATACTGGGCTTAGAGTGGAACAGCAACAACCACTGTATCGCAATATCAATACTCAATTTGTTTTTTGTGTGTATCTTGCGTCAGCAAGCGATTTTTGGGGTTTTAACGCGTGAAATGGTCTGTTTTGTTGCTTACCGGAGTCAAGAAGTCATTTCGCACGGGTGCTTATGTCCCAGGTCACAATTTTTCTAGCCAAGCGCACACCATAAGCCGATTAACTAGCCGGCTAACCCGTCAACCCTCGTGCCCAGCGACACAGTTGCACTGAAGCCCACTTTCCGAGTTCTGTTTTTTTTACCTCAAACCCGCGTGTCGTGCTTGCGCGAGGTGGGAATAATAACGGTTGGCTATGGGGTTTGGCATGTACAGCGTGAGCCAACAAGCTGTGTAGTTCCTGGGGAAGAGGGCCCCCTCGCGTACGCTATCTCTCTCCGCGTCAGGGGGTTTTTACTCGTCATTTAGCCGTCATTGACGAATAAAAATTTAGACCAGTTCGTCACCTGGTCGTCACAGCAGAAGTTTTCCTTTGGCCTTTGTGTTATTAAGTCAGTTTCTGGCTTAAAATACTCAAAAAAAGTTTTCCCGCTGCGCGCGAATTTGTGCACCACTTCACACATTCTGAGGGTTCGGAGCTGAATCTGGTTGCGCAACGCAGTTTCGATTCGATGGTAAACAAGGCTCTATTAGACAATTCACTCATGATCATGATTATGGGTGGGCACAGCACAATACCCAATACCAATACCAGTGTTTGGTATTGGTGTTGGGTCTAACTCTGGTATTGGGTATTGGTATTGAAGCTGGACTGGTATTGGGCTTGCCTAGGTATTGGGTCAAAACCAATACCCAATACTAACCCAGAAAAACCCAATACCAAACCAATACCAAACCCAATACCTGACTCAAAACCCAATACCAAACCGATGCGAAACCCAATACGAGATCAAAAACCCAATACCAAACCAATACTAACACCAATACCAACACCAACCCAATACCAATACCAACCCAATACCAAACCCAATACCAGACACTTCAGTAGCATTGATTTGGTATTTGGTATTGGGTCTCGCTCAGTATTGGTATTGGTCTTGGGTATTGGTACAGGGCCGGTATTGGTATTGGCTGTCAAAAGTGGTATTGTGCCCAGGCCTAATCATGATTACTCTTTCGTTGTCAACTGCTAACACGGATAGTGCCAATAACGGTAGTTAACCTGTAAAAAATCGCGCAAGGTGCGATTTTGTCTTAACTTATGCCCTTGTTTTTTTTAAAACAGCAGTTTTTGTCCAAGTGACGAATAAAATTGCCCTGTAACGAATAAAAGTTCGGCCCAATCCGTCACTGACGAATAACCAAATTTACAAAAAAAAGGTTCCGGGTAACCTATCTCCCCCAATTTTCGTCAAAAATAGGCAATTTTAGGCATAAAACATGCTCTTTAGGCGTAAATGGGCGATTCTGATTTTTACGTCAGGTCGTTAAAAACCGCCAAAATACCTTTTTGCAGGGATTTTTTCCAAAACGGGTAATAGGTCAAATTTTGTACGTCAAAAAGAGACTTTTCCTGAAGTTGGGTCTTCCACCGTCCCCGCCTCGGGGTACACAATCGCCCCCTCCGAAAAAGGAAGTCAGAAAAGCCCAGAAGTCATTGTGCACTTGTGAGAAAATTTGAGATAATTTGGATATTGGACCACAACATCGACGAGGTAACGGTAGTTACCCGAAGTACACCATGGTTGGAAGTTGAAACTAGACGGTGAATGATTGGGTGTCGGTGATATGTGCATGTGAACGACAGTGTGATGGGATGAGATGATTTGGGGGAAAAAAATTTTTTTTCTCAGGTGAAACATCACCAGGCTGGATTTAGTGATTTTTCCCTATACCTTGCGTGTTAAAAACGGGGTTTTTGGTGTGAGCGCGTGTGACTGGATTCTGATGATGTTTTGATTGTTTTTGAGAGATAGTCCAGCCAGTACAAAACGCTGAAGATTTCAGCTTGATCCACCCTATAGAAAGGTATTTTTTGGCCACCCGAAAATCGGCGTGTCCGGCGCTCCCATTTTACTGCGCAGATCACAACTGAGCGAAGGAACCTGAATGGATCCGGGCAAGTCGTATATCGTTGGGTTCGGCTAGTGGTGGAGGCGTACGACATCTATGTCGCAAAAAATAATATCGCTTCTATCGTGAGGAAATGGCCGGTGATGTTTCACCGAATTAGTTGGTGGCGGACTAATGTTTCTGGTTGCTGGTGCGGTCGAGTGTGATTGATTTTGGCAGATGTTTTGATTGTTTTAGAGAGTAGGTGTAAAGGTTAACAACGTTTGAAAATTTCAGGTCGGTCCACCGTATGAAAAGGGGTTTTTGGGCCACCCAAAAATGGGTGAAATTTGGGTGTGCGGCCAGGTTTGCGATGGTGGTGTGGTTGAATGTTGATTGTGTTGGGCAATGTTTTGAGTGTTTTTGAGAGTAAGTCTGGAGGTTAAGAAGGTGTGAAAATTTGAGATTGGTCCGCCCTACAAAAAGGGGTTTTTGGGCCACCCAAACATGGGTGAAATTTGGGTGCGAGGCTAGGTTTGGGAGGGTAGTGTGGTTGAATGTTGATTGTGTTGGGCAATGTTTTGAGTGTTTTTGAGAGTAAGTCTGGAGGTTAATGACGTGTTAAAATTTGAGATTGGTCCACCCTATGAAAAGGGGTTTTTGGGCCACCCAAACATGGGTGAAATTTGGGTGCGAGGCTAGGTTTGCGATGGTGGTATGGTTGAATGTTGATTGTGTTGGGCAATGTTTTGAGTGTTTTTGAGAGCAAGTCTGGAGGTTAAGAAGGTGTGAAAATTTGAGATTGGTCCGCCCTATAAAAAAGGGTTTTTGGGCCACCCAAAAATGGGTCAAATTTGGGTGTGCGGCCAGGTTTGCGATGGTGGTATGGTTGAATGTTGATTGTGTGTGATTGTGTTGATTGTGAATGTGATTGGCCAATGTTTTGAGTGTTTTTGACAGTAAGTCTGGAGGTTAACAATGTGTGAAAATTTCAGATTGGTCATCGCTTGGGCTGGTGAAAGTGGGACTTTAAAAGCCGTGTGGTGGTTGAATTTTTGCAAATGAAAAAAAAGAGATTGCAAAGTTTTTTTTTTGCTTTTTCCTCTTTTTCTTGAAAAAAATGGTGGTGAAAAAAAGAGGAAAAATGTAGTTATGGAGGAAAAAACAGGAAAAACTACAAAAGATTTGACCTGAAAAATTCGGGCCGGGCCGAGCTTTGGCCACCTCGGTCCGTGCCGGGCCGGAGATTTGTGGTCTCCGGCCGGGTCGGGCCGGCAAAACACGGCCCGATTGCGAACTGTGGCAATGGCCCGTTTCCGATCTCTGGTTGGAACCAAAGATTACCGTAAAACCTAAAATACAAGGGGTACCTTTTAGGGGGCTGTATTTTTTTCTGGGGGGCTGTATTTTTTCTGGGGGCTCTATTAGGGGGCTCTTTTAGGGGGCTGTATTTTGGGGTGGGGGCTCTATTTTTTAGGGGGCTGTATTTTTTTCTGGGGGGCTGTATTTTTTCTGGGGGCTCTATTGGGGGGGGCCCTTTTAGGGGGCTGTATTTTGGGGGGGGGGCTGTATTTTGAGGGGGGGGCTCTATTTTTTCACTGACCCCTTTTAGGGGGGCAGTGTTGGAAGTGGGGGGGGGGTTTGGGAAGGTAGCCCCCCCCAGTACAGTAGGTATCCCCCTCGCGTAGGTATCCCCCCCCTCCAGGGTACCTCCAACACTGTAGGGGGGCTGTATTTTGGGGGCTCTATTTGGGGGGGGGGCTCTATTTTAGGGAATACGGTAGGTGGGTCAAGCTAGCTGCTCGGCCCGGCCCGATGTCTGCAAAAATTGGGCACACCGACCCGAATGGGCGTCAAATGTAAAAATGGTCCGAAACTCGTGCAGTGTGTTTGGTTTGTTTGGTTCAAAAAGGTGGTGTTTGGCCTTGATGTTGAGCTATGCGGGCTGGATCGGGCCGAAGGTCCAAATTTTGGACAGGCCCGCCCTGATCGATTTTGAAAATGCACATGCCTGCCAGCAGAGGTCGCAATCGGGCCGGGTTTGGCCGGTCCGGCGTGGTCCGAATTTTTGGGTTAGATTTTTACCCGATTTTTGTCATAATTTTAGGTCTAAAAATGCCCATTTTGGGCCTAAAAATGCCAAAATGTCTACTTTAGGTTTAGGCAAAAGTTTGGGGAGATAGTGTACCTGGAGGGGGGATAGGGGGATAGTGTACCACCTGAGGGGGAGACAGCGTACCCGAAGGGGGGAACCCCCTCCCCCCCAGGAACTACACTGCTTTCAAGGAAAAAGTTTTCAGACTGACGAGTAGTGATCACTTCGAAATCGTCAGAAATTTTAGTATACTTGACAAAAGATCGAAATTTATTCAGTAAAATAATTCACTTCAGAGGCTTCGGGTCGGTGTGCCCAATTTTTGCAGACTTGCGTTGCAATATTTCTATTGTCACAAATTAGTTAGAATGCCGAAGAAGAAAAAAGGAGGTCGTTTGTCGAGATCCAGCGTCAGTAATAAAAAAAAGTATGATAAAGTTCGTCTGAAAGAGAAAAGGGATAACAAGTTGGATGGAGACCGATTAACTGAAGGCAAAAAAACGGTTTGTTTGATTTGAGTTTTAGTTGGTTTTTTTTTTATTTCGTTATGTTTTGATTTTTCTTGCTTCAGAAACAACGAGACAACAATAACGGTGGCAATAAAAATGGTCAGAGAGACAAAATCAAGGACCGTGAAAGGTGGGATGAAAGTAGGAGTGAAGTCGAAAATGGATCGGTTGGTGAATATATCAGTTTTTGTTTTGAATTCGTTGATCCTTCCTTTTTCTGTGGATTTATGCTTTTGGTTTGTGAATGTCGGAGTCGAATTTATGTTTTTGTTTTGAATTTTTCGCTGATCTATATGCATTAAATTTTGGTTTGATCTGTGACTGCCGGCGTCGAATTTCTGTTTTAGGGCATGCAGTCCCTCGGTGGCACACTTCCCCGTCGAAAGAAAGATGACAAAATCATGACCAAACTAACGACGCATGATACAAATGTGTCAGCAAGCGCACTGTCTCCTGCGGCTGAGGTTGTTGTGTTTTTTATTTTTTTTGGCCGTTGAGGGCTGAGTAAAATGAACAAATTTTGCAGACAGTGGAACGATTGAATGTCGAGCGTTTGGAAATGAAAAGAACGCAACGATCGAGAAAACGTCCACCAGGTGAATCGAGACTGAAATGCTCCAAGAAACATCAGGAATTGTTGGCGTTGAGGAGGGTTAGTTCCATTTTGCGTGTCTTTCGTTCATTTAGTTGGAGTTTTTTTGGGTTTTTGTTGTGTTACATTTCACTGGATAACCGAATTTTCATATGACTGGATAATATGGTTTCACGTTTTTTTTAGAACAGACGATGCAATGATGATGGCGGCGGGGCGTCTGAGTCGTCGGTGGATGAAGGTTCTGAAAATGTGTCAAGTGACATGATGTCAACAATTTCAGTGGAGGATATTGAAAATGTGAGTTACAGTGATAATTTCCGACATTTGGTTACATTACTTCACGGACTAACCGACGCACCTGGTGATGCACCTTGTGACATTAGTTAGTTCAGTTCAGTGTAGTTCATTAATTTGTGTATGTAGCTACATTAATTCGCAGACTAACCGATGCACCTGATGACATTAGTTCAGGGATTAATCTGCGGATCGAGTTACATTAGTTCATAGACTAACTGACGGTCGTGGTGACATTAGTTCAGGGACTAATATGCGGATCTAGTTACATTAGTTCACAGACTAACCGACGTATCTGGTGATATAAGTTCAGGGATTAATCTGCGGATCTTGTTACATTAGTTCACAGACTAACCGACGTACCTGGTGACATCAGTTCAGGGATTAATTTGCGGATCTAGTTACATTAGTTCACATATTAGTCAACAATTTTAGTGGAGGATATTGAAAATGTGAGTATTGTTAGTTTATGGTTTATAATCGTTGTAGATGCACAACAGTTGTTTATTATTTGCGATTTGCCATTTTATGCACGTAGGTTTTTTCAGGGGAGACCGGAGAACGACGGCAGTGACATGCGCCAGTCTTCAGTTGATGATGCTTCTAGTAGCGGCAGCGACGAAACTGACTTGGTGGAACAAGATGACGACACCGAGACCATAATTTCTGTGGATAATACCGAAAAAGTAAAAACTATTTTACAGCTTTTGTACAATTTTCTCTCGTCTTTTGGACGTAGTTTTTGGACGTCTCAAACGTAATTTATGGACTCTTGACAGGTTTCCGATGGTACGAACGGAATGGTTGCATCACAAAGTGGCGCTGTGGGCGAAAACGTGGTTCGTGTGCGCGTTCTATAATGCTATGGTAGACATTTTGTTTGAGATTGTTTTCAATATGAAAATTTTCAATCTGTTGCAGCCAATTGGACAACGTCGGAGACAGGGGGGCAGGGACAGGAAGATAAGACGCGGCCAGAAATCAAATGCTACTGTTAGCCAGAAGTCGTGGAATGAAACGGAGAAGAGTAGAAAGCTGAAACAGGTAATGGCTGTGGTTTACTTCTGCTTGGGCTTGATAGTTGAGGTACTATGGTTAACGTATGTTATGAGCATATTATTGTTATTATTATACTGTGACAGCAGTTAGTTTTGCTCGTTTCGCCTTGTTTTCACAGATGGGCGGGGTGCCAGGCCTCGTCGGTGCGAATACCTCTGGCCAATTGATTTGCAAAGAGGATTAGTCTGGATTAGTATGTGAATTAGTATGTGAATATGGTCACATTAGTTCACGGACTAACCGACGCACGTGGTAACATTAGTTCAATGACTAATTTGTGTATCTGGTTACATTAGTTCGCAGTTTAACCAATGCACTTGGTGACATTAGTTCGGGCACCTCTGTAGCTGGGGGGGCTTAGTGGGGGTCCTCCCTATGTGCAGTAGGTAGATAGGTTGACACTCCATCCTGCTACAGTAGGTAGGTTGCCGCCCGGCGGCTGGTACAGTATTGGTATTTTTCGCACCAAATAGGCAAAAAAAATGGCACGCGCGAAATTACCCTTTGGAGTGCCTTTTCATCAATGTTTAGACCTAAAAAAAGTGTCTCCCTTCCCCCTAGCTCGGCCGGTACAGTAGGTAGGTTGCGGTCCCGCCTGGGTAGCTACACCACTGTCGGGGACCACTTTGCGTATCTAGTCACATTAGTTCACAGACTAACTGACGCACCTGATGATATTAGTTCAGGGATTAATCTGGGCATCTATTTGGACTAGTTGATGATGGATATTAGGTGTGAAGTTTATTTATGATACTAGTAGTCAACGTTGGTGTTTTTTTGACTAAAGTTTCAACAAAAACGTCCGCCTCTGTGCGTCGTTCGTGGTTGTTGCTGTTTTGGCAAGGTGGCGTTTATTCCTCGATTCCATGCGAGCGCGACGTTGTTGAAATCGGGCGTGACAGGATCTGATGCGAAATTGTGTGCCAAGCATCATATGGAATTGGAATGTCATGTTGCCTCAGAGGTAAGTGTTGGCGTTTGTTGGTGTGGAAACTGTTCACCTGGAAATTTAGACACAGTTAGAGATTTACTATCCGATTTTTTTACAGGAAATTTTCACTCCGTGCATCCGTAGTTGCGTCGGCTGTGGCGAGTCGCTGCGTTTTTCGCGTGACGTTTGCGAAGATCATGTGCATCGAACAGCTAGCGGATGTTCCATAGTAATGTCATGTGCAGATTATGATCAAAGCACGGTGAAGGCATATGAAAAGGTTCGTACAGCATGAACCGTGTTTGCATGGATGCGCCAGGTTAGGAAAATTCTTTTTTAGTTATTTGCGACGGCCAAGGGCGGTTTCAAAGAGATGATGCACGTTTGTGGTTTGTGTCATGGATGGACGGATGAGCGGCGCAACATGTGGCGAGGAAAGGTGAGGTTTTATGATTTGCTGATGTTTAGTTGACATGTTCATGTTCATATTGGACACTCTTTAGTTAAAATTGGACACTCTTTAGTTAAAATAGGCATGTTTTCAGAGGTTGTGTTGTGCAAAAGGTTGCAACAAATGGGCAGACCGGGATTCTTCTGATATTGCTTGTGCTATCGAACTGAAACCTGATTTTCGAGTTGAACAGCAGTGCAAAATGTTGTGCAGCGATCACCGACAACAACTCGACGACGATCATCATTACGGTTTTGATGACGACAATGTGAGTTGGCATTTTTTATTTTTAACTATTTATTTTGTGCTTGTTTGTATGTGCTATTTCATGCAGGCTTTTTAAGTTTTCTAAATTTAGGAAAGCGAGCGCAATGCTATAATTGTCAATTGCGAGGGTTGTGCTCGTAAAATGGTAATGTCGAGCAAGAAATGTGATGTACATCGGCATTCATGTGCTGCCAACGACAGTGTGGAATTGGTCATGTCTTGTTTATTCCACGACGAGTCTGTTTTGAAGGAATATGAAAAGGTTAATTTTTGTCACATGTCTGGCATGTACTAGAGAAGTTCGATTAGGCCCCGATAAGCTTCTATTAATTCACTGACCCAAATTTGAAAAATTGTTTCCAGAAATACCCTCAAAAACCCCTAAAAAGGGGTTTGAAAGCATGTTTTTTTCGCTTGTGATCGCATTTATTCGTGTCTATTCGTCAATAAGAGGTGTATTATGTGCTCTGAACGAACAACAAACGTGCATATGTACCTGTGCACCACTATGAAGCCTTAATGCACTACTACTGTATGGGGGATGTTACTTAGGGGGGCTCTATTCCGGGGGGGCTCTATTAATTCACTGACCGCTTTGGGGGGGGGGCGTTATTACGGGGGACTCTATTCCGGGTGGGGCTGTATTTAGGGTTTTACGGTAACTAATGTTTCTTGTGGACTACATGTAGGTGCTGGTCATTCCGTCCGAACGGGATAAGCACGTTGTCATGCACGTGTGCGGTCTTTGTTGGGCATGGTCTGAGCGTGATCGTTTGGAAACACGAAAAACGTCAACGCATTCCAGTGCAGTGCAACAGGATCGGTATAGGGTTTGTTTTTTTTCACAGCACTTTATTCGCTGGAGCAGGGCTTTTTATATATCACTGTGTTATTGTGCTCAAGATTCAGTGATAGTCACATAAAGAAACAAAATGTTTCAGTGCTGCGTCAAAGACTGCGTCAATATGTGTAATTCAGCGTCGATACGTTTGACACAGTGCAATAGTGACTGTTGCGTTGTCGAATTAAAACGAAGCACGGAGGCAAAGAAATATGGGTACCCGCTATGTGAAAAACACGGGAAGGAAATGAATTGTGCAAGGAAATCAAAGGTTAAATGTCGTTTTTGTTGTTGTTTTGTGTAACTTGTTTGCGTTTTTCTTGCTGAGTGTTTATTTATCGTTTTTTGTTCTGCCTTTTTATACTGAACTGTATGTTCAGGATGATTCTTGTCGCCCCGTCGAATGTGAATGCGCCTGTTGCGGTACTGCTATGGTATTGAACCGACAGAAGTGTTCTGCTCACTATTGTGAGTGGGTATCTGACAAACGACAGACAATCACAATTCCGTGTCAGGTCGACAAATCGAGTTTTTGTCGGTACTATCAGGTGAGCGTGTTGGCTCTTGCGTGTATATTTCGATTTTCGTGGGTTATGTAAAAAGAACGATGGTCGATTGATTTCAGTTCTTCAACAAAGGCGAGGTGGACTATGGCGATAATGATCAGTTATTTTTGTGCGGAAAATGTGACCTATGGCCGCCGCGAAAGCGAGCTAATTGCAAGAAAAATAAAAGACATTATTCGACACCGGTTATAGAAGAAAAAAAAGAAAGAAGAAAAAATCGACGAAGTGATCATGGCAGCAGTGAACGTGCCAAACGCAGAGTCCGATACCGATGTACGCCGGAAAGTGTGCGACGACGTGATCATCGGGTCAGATTAAGGTGACATCATTTTTTGTTTGCTTGTGCTTTGTTTTTACCTTGTAGCATATCTATTGTTTGCAGTGAAAAGCGGTATCGCAAGAACTTGTACGCTGATGGTCCAGAGGCAAACGCAACCATAGAATTGAGTTCATCACAGGCCGATAGTGTGCAGTTAGTTCTAATTTATTGCGTTTAGTCATAATTGCGTTCATTTTTGACATTGATTTCATTTCTCATTCGAGGGTACAGTTGTGATTCTTCAAGGAAAAAAATATTTACTAAAAAAACAACCGTTTTTTTCTGAGAAAAAAACCGCTTTTTTCCATTATTTTTCCAGGTCAAAAGTTGGCCACCTGTTCAGATGGGGTACATTTGGGCAAAATGTTGTCTAAAATTGTTCCATGAGGAAAGGTTATGCTGGACAAGTCGACCAAAGCAAAACCAAAAACCAAAGCAAGACCAAAACTGTCTTTTTGGACGATTTGAGAGACTGACCACGAGACTGCTTGAGATTTTTTTTGGAAAAGTTGGGAATTTTTCCGAACATTTTCAGTAGTTTTTCTGTGCTCGGAAGAAATATAGATTCGTTATTTTTGCCTGTGGAAAAAACCGGGTTTTTCCGTTTTTCAGGAAAATAGCGTTTTTCCGCCTGGAACCATAATTTGGGCTCCCTTATTTAATTGCAGGAAGACCGGATCGAACCCAGGATTTGACGGTAAAATCTACTGGACGTTGGCCAAGCGATTGAAGCACGGTGCTACAATGTACATTTTAGACGCTCAGGAAATCAGTGATGACGAATTGGAGGAAGATGAACAATGTTACTGTTGTTACTGTTACTTTGGGTAGAAGCAAATTGATTTTATTGCATTTTCAATCAATTGCAGCAAAACCGACGTCCCGAAAAGATCGAAAAAAGGACAGAGGGAAAAGGCAGAAGGGCAAGTTTGACAGGTGGAAGTGGACGAAGATCAGGGAAAAGACAAATGTGGTGATGTTGGGGGCCAAATTGGCGGCGAATATGATGGACAATTTGGAGAATGATGAGCCAATTTTTGATGAAGCAGTAAGTATAGTGGAGCCACCAGTCGTTTTGTTTCCTTTTATTATTTATCAATTTATCAATTTGTGTCTGGTGCATCAATTTGTTTTTTGTTTTGCTTGATCGAATAAATTTAATTGTTCCATTATATTGCTGCGCATTTGGTGATTAGTTGAGGACTAGCCTGTGAATGCGGTCATGCTAGTTGGGTAACTAGCGGTTGCATTTCACGATATTAGTTCTGGGACTAGTCCGCGCATTTCGCAGCATTAGTTCCTGGTATTAGCTTGCGTATTCCGTGACATTAGTGTGAGGATTATGTTTCGTCACTATTGAAGATTAGCTGAGGGACTATCTCGGTTACATCTGTTGTGCGGTAATGTTCAGTGCGGTTAGCCAATTGTCTTTTTTGAAGTAACTTCCTATGTGTGTTATTGATTATAATGTTGCTGTTGCTAATTTTTATCATGTGGCATTCAGGGCAATCGAGTAGCCGTCACCCAAGCGGATGTCCATCAATTGGCGAATCGAATGACGACGCTCAAAAAATGTGCAGAACGAAGACTTTGGGGATTGTACATGAAATTGGACGACCGTTTTTTTGAATTGGGATCAAATTTGTTGGCAGAAAAGGAGAATTCGTTGGCTCATATTGCTGAAGGAATGGCTGACATTTATGGTGGCGTGAAAGAACATGATTGCGCAGTTGAGGAGTACAACGAAGCCCAAGTTCAACGTCGACGGAGGGAGCGGTTGAAGGATGCGCAGCGAGCATTGAACAAGGAACGATTGGCTGCCGATGAACTTCGTACTCCATGTTGGTTTTCTTTTCTGTTGTTTTGATTGACAAGGGATAAAATTACACTTAATATAATTTCTTCCTTGCATTGTAGTCTCCAGCGGTATTGTATGGTTCATTTTCCAGCACGAATGCGGTCAGATTTAACAGGAGATGAGGTGGGCGCAGCGAAGCGAACGGTTGTCAATTCTAATGTTTCGCCTTTAAGTGATGTAAC
>JASAMV010009033.1:0-37863 GCA_030248065.1 Rhynchonema sp. JSB1_4
TCATGGAGGTGTCAACGGCCTGGCCTAACCTCGACCGCGAATGTCGATATGTTGCCACCAAATAGAAGGCTAATGCCCAGTTTGTAATATCTTATATGAAAAAAATTTTTTTTATCAGGCCCTAATCTGCACGCATGGTTTCGGACCCTTCCGTAAGACCATGTGTGGTGCGATTTACCCGGGTCCATCGTCAGTTACGAATGTAAATCGCTCCCTACCTCACTTAGTTAAAAAAAATTTTTTTAAAAAATTTTTTTCTTTTTTTTAAAAAAACCCAAACATAATAATTTTTAAGGAAAAAGAGAGAGAGAGAGAAAACAACGAAAGAGAAAAAAAGGGGAAAACACTTGGCTTCGTTTACCTGAAGTCGCGGCCGTTTGCTTGCGTTGGGCGGCGGCAGCATCTTAGTCAGTTGTTGTGGTGAGATGGTTCCCGGTTGTTTGCCTTGTAGATCTGTCAACGCCATTTGTGAAAGTGGGCCACTGGGAGTGTACGGCACGTTGTCTTGAGAAGTGTTCAGCAATGGTTGAATTGGGGGGGATGTTGATGACATTATTTGGTCCCGACTTGGATAAAGCGTTGGATTGTTAAAATGACCGTTTTCCTTCTGCAAAAAAATGGTTGGATCTAGTGTACGTGTTATCAACTGGATCAATTGCAAAAAAAATAAAGTTAGTGCGATCGCAGCCGCTTTGTGTCTCTTTTTATGTGACCGGAAGGCTCGTTTTCAAATTTCAATACAGTAACCTATAATGCACTGGATTATGTCTTGTGGAGGAAGATTTAGCAACCTGCACATCATTTCGTCAATGGTGTAAAACACTTTCGTATTATTTCCTGTTTATCTACAATGCCAAACTTTAGGAACATGTTTTGTCTGCGTGATATGAATGCCAGAACTGCAGAGAAGAGTTCATCTTTGTTGTGACCTCGTGACTCAAAAATTTTTAACATTTTTTTGGTTAATTTTGCCCATTTTTCCGATGTGTCCACAATGCGGGCATGTCTGATGCACTGACTGATTACTGTACCTTTGGTTACGGTAGGGTGCACACATGAACCATGTTCGTGGTATTTCAGTACCGGGAACTGGAAGTGGTCGGTTTTATTATACATGTCGAAGCCCTTCTTACCAACCGTAATCCACAATTCCAGGTACGGTATTTGATTGTTTATAGGTGTATCACAGTTCAATTCCAGACTGGAGTCATATATAAGTTTGCTAATTTTTGAGAAATCAAAGTTAAACTCAATTATGTCATCTAAATAACGCATAATGGCTGTATTTACTTTAAGTTCTGGTGTACAGTAATTCAGATATTTATATTCCATCATGCTTAGAGTGAGATCCGCTATCAGTGGACTGGCATTTCCACCCATACCAATACCGTATTTTTGAATGAAGGTGATGTTTCCCATTTTAACATATGACTCTGAGATGACCGTTTCTAGTAAATTTTTACAGGTTTTTTTGTTGAAAATCCAATGATTTCTGCTTGAGACATTTTCATTGCAATAAAAGGTCTTATTGTATCTTGGATTCTTAGCTACGGCAATACAGTTGCGTCCGCTGTTTGAAAATAAAAGTTCTGTAAGTTGGTTCTTGTTTCTCTGTATGACTTGATGTGGCAATTTTGTATACAAGGTACTGAAGTCATAAGTTTTGCAGCTGTGAGGTATGATGTTTGTTCGCTCACAAAACGACACAACTTCCTGATAATTTTTAATCGACATGTATAGTTTTCTGTCAGTATTTTGTTCGATTCTTTTGCAGTAATTATAAAAATGTTTTTTGAAGTATTTTAGCATTTCTAGTAGCACGATTGATATCGGCTGCGTTGTTGCGTTAGCTGCCCCAACAATAAATCGAAATTTTATGGGAGTTTTATGTAATTTAGGGAGTGCATAGATATTAGGGATAGTTCTATCCATCAAGTACTTTTTATCGATGTTTTTCGCGTGCATGTATTTTTTAGTTAGAATTTCATGTTCTGCTTTTATGGCACTATCAGTTTTATAGTGCGGTATGTTTTAGTGCCTGCTGCGTTTACTGACAGTAGTTCTTCCTTGATTATCGATAAGTAATATTGTTTGCAGACAAAACCATAATTGTTTGGTGTAGCACTTAACCCGTGCATGTCAAATCGGAATCATCTGTAAGGCTGTGAGCAGATAAATGCGGAATGTTGAATGCGGAATGAAATCCACCGAAGTCATCATAGCCCTAACACGCCAAACACACTTTGAAACATTTTCATGAAGCGCCACAGTGCTTTAGCTGCACGGTTAAGGCGTTGCTATACTATACCTACCTTTCTACAGCAAAGAGCCAAACTTAGCAGCAAAAGCAATCAACAAGCTCGTGCACCTAAAAAGGCGTTTGTCTCTGAAGCGAACAAGTGCCCCATGGAGACCAAAATGGCACTTTACATAACATGTACATACATAATATGTGCCCCATACAGTCCAAATCGCCACTTAAGGTATGTATGTACTGTATATGAACATCACAGAACCAAACAGAGCCGCACAAACAAACAACAAGCTCTTGCACCCAAAAAGGTGTTCGGTTCGTTTCTGGAGCGAACTTTTGCCCCATACAGTCCAAATCGCCACTTAAGGTATGTATGTACTGTATATGTACATCACCAAGCCAAGCAGAGCCGCATAAGCAATGCACAAGCTCGTGCACCTAAAAGGAGTTCGGTTTGTCTCCGAAGAGAACTAGTGCCCTTGGAGACCAAAACGGCGCTTTACATACTGTATGCACATGCGTACCTATGTACATCACAGAACCAAACAGTGCCGCACAAACAAACAAAAGCTCGTGCACCCAAAAAGGTGTTCGGTTCGTTTCTGGAGCGAACCAGTGCCCCATACAGTCCAAATCGCCAATTAAGGTATGTATGTACTGTATGTGTACATCACCAAGCCAAGCGGAGCCGCATAAGCAATCCACAAGCTCGTGCACCTAAATTAGTGTTCGGACTGTCTCCGAAGAGAACTAGTGTCCTTGGAGACCAAAACGGCGCTTTACATATGCACGTGCGTACCTATGTATGTACATCACAGAACCAAACAGAGCCGCACAAACAAACAACAAGCTCGTGCACCCAAAGGTGTTCGGTTAGTCTCCGAAGAGAACTAGTGCCCCATACAGTCCAAATCGCCACTTAAGGTATGTATATGTACTGTATATGTACATCACCAAGCCAAGCAGAGCCGCATAAGCAATCCACAAGCTCGTGCACCTAAAAAGGTGTTCGGTTTGTCTCCGAAGAGAACTAGTGCCCTTGTAGACCAAACGGCGCTTTACATATGCACATGCGTACCTATGTACATCACAGAACCAAACCGAGCCGCACAAACAAACAACAAGCTCGTGCACCCAAAAAGGTGTTCGGTTTGTTTCTGGAGCGAACTAGTGCCCCATACAGTCCAAATCGCCAATTAAGGTATGTAAGTACTGTATGTGTACATCACCAAGCCAAGCAGAGCCGCATAAACAATCCACAAGCTCGTGCACCTAAATTAGTGTTCGGACTGTCTCCGAAGAGAACCAGTGCCCTTAGAGACCAAAACGGCGCTTTACATATGCACGTGCGTACCTATGTATGTACATCACAGAACCAACCAGAGCCGCACAAACAAACAACAAGCTCGTGCACTCAAAAAGGTGTTCGGTTTGTCTCCGAAGAGAACTAGTGCCCCATACAGTCCAAATCGCCACTTAAGGTATGTATATGTACTGTGTATGTACATCACCAAGCCAAGCAGAGCCGCATAAGCAATCCACAAGCTCGTGCATCTAAAAGGTGTTCGGTTTGTCTCCGAAGAGAACTAGTGCCCTTGGAGACCAACGCAAGGCCAGTGGCATCGATGGCATCACCGGCGAAATGCTCAAGAACTGTGCCCACGTGATCGCTCCGGCTCTCGCTGTGCTCATCAATCGATCGATAGACGAACACACGTGGCCGTCGGGTTGGAAACGGGCCGTTGCCACTGCCGTGCCGAAAGTCAAGACCCCTCAAAACCCATCGGACTTCCGCCCCATCTCCAAATTACCGCTGTGCTCAAAAATCGCTGAGAAGCACGTTCGAAACATCCTGAACGGGTTCATTGCCTCCAAACTCTCAGAAACGCAGTTCGGTTTTCGTGGAGGTCGGTCTACAACTGAGGCCCTGTTGCATTTCAATACTACAGTCACTCGTGCTCTTGATGTTTCAAATTCTGTTGTTGCTGTGTATTTTGATGTTCGAAAGGCTTTCGATACCGTTCCTCACAATCTATTATTGCGTGTGTTACAAGACGATTTCAATGTTCCACCCGATTTATTGTTGTTGGTTCAATCCTATTTGTCTGATCGAACCCAATGTGTGAATGTAAATGGTGTGTGTTCTGATTTCTTGTCTGTTCTCTCTGGTGTGCCGCAGGGCAGTGTATTAGTACCGTTATTGTTTGTCGCATACGTCAACTCTGTTGCAAAACTGCATTTCTCTCCGTGTTCACGTATTATTCTCTATGCTGATGATCTGGTACTGATTCACTTCATGTGTACACCTGACTGTGAAAAGCATTTGCAAGAGGATGTGAACTTGATTGTCGAGCACTTCTCCAAACACAAACTTCTCTCCATTAATTCTACCAAAACAAAACTCCAACAATTTGCTCGCTCATGTTCATGTCCCGCTGTCCCTGCTATTGTGATTGATCCTTTACTTTTATTTCGTTTCAGACACGAAAAGGGTAAACATCAACAACCGCTCGAGGCGTGACAGTAACGACGAATACCTAGGTTTTTACAATTTAGCCGGCACCAATTACATAAAGAGTTGGAGTACATTTGCATGAGTATAATAATTCAATACTATAATGACAATGTTACACAACTGACACACACAATAGTATTTACGCGCCACACCACAACACGATCTGAACATTATGCAATTTCGACTTTTCTTCCACGTACAGTACACCTTCATCGCTGGACACCCATTTACAAAATTTTGAAAATTTGGACACAACAATATCAGCAGGCAAACAGTTGTACACATTGGACATCAATACAAGAGGTGAAGAGGACAAGACAGAATATTTGCATCTGGGTACCATAACAGCACGGGAATGATTGGAACGAGAACTTTTGCGATTTGACACAGTAGTTTTCAGTGCAATGAAGCCAACAGGAAAATGACGAAAGCCACAGACATACATAGGCATCAATTTCATACGCCTAGAGAAAACAATTGAGCTGATGGCGCGAACACCAAACAAATCAAGTAGGGTTGTATAATCAACATCACGATTCCAATTTCCGAGGAACAGACGAATACAATACTTTTGAGTTCGCTCAAACAAGTCACGATCACGATTATGGGTGGGATATATGGCTTCAATGGCGTACAAGAGAACAGATTGCAACAATGTAACATAGAAGTATCGACGAACATTCAATGAAACATCTCGAAGCAACACACGATTCAAATATCCAGCATTACGTTTCACTCGAGCGCAAGTAATAGTAGCGTGATCAGACATATCAAATTTGGAATCAATAACAGCACCAAGATATTTATGTGATTGCACAACAGTGACAGGCTCAGCATTGACAGTAATAGTGGGAGCAGTCAGAAGTGGACTGGACCGAGTGAAATGTTGGATTTTGGTTTTGTTGGGATTGATTGTGAGTAGTTTTGATGAGAAATGCTCGGCGATTGAATTCACGTCTGCCTGCAAGTGAGCACAGCATTGGTCGGTACGCATGACATGAATCAAAACAAGATCATCGGCAAACAATACAATTTCAGGGCAATCAAACAATTTCAGACTCAATTTCAGTTTTGGAGCGGAGTTAGCATACGCACCATATAATTGAGGACCAAGCACAAAGCCCGGAGCAACACCAGAAAAAACAGGCAAGGCCCGAGAATGACACGAACCAACGCTGACAATTTGAGAGCGATCTGTCAAATAGGATTTCAGTAGTTTTACAAGAGAGTCAGGTACACCATATTCACCCGACAAACATTGCAACAACAAGGAATGGGGTGTTTTGTCAAAAGCCTTCGCAATGTCGAAATACACAGCAGTGACATGTCCTGATTCATTGAGGCCTTTCGTGACAATCGTGTTGAAAGTTTCAACTTGAAACACATCAGCGCGTCCGTGGTGGAGCAACTGGCACGGAAACCGAACTGGAAGTCTGAGATGTTGGCTGTAATGTAGGGCTGGAGCAGAGATTTGACATGTTCTTCGGCTATTTTACTACAGATTGAGAGTTTAGAGATAGGACGGTAGTCGGATGGTTTGCATGACATGGTTACTTTGGGTATTGGAGTAACCAGCGCCAACTTGAAACCACTCGGCCAAACACCAGTTCTTACGATACGGTTCACCAGAGCTGCCAATCCAGGAGCGATCGCCTGGGCACCTTCTTTCAGCATTTGACCGGTCACACCATCGATACCTGGCGACTTGTTGGGGTTGAGGCGTTTGAGCATGAAAAAGATGGTTGATACATTAGCTAGGTGGTCGGTGCACGGGTCAAACATAACGTCCGTGCTGGGCACCACCGGGTCACCATTTGTGTTCCAGACACTGTGGAAGCAGGTTGCAAGCAGCTCAGCTTTACCCTGACTGTCAGCAACCAACTCACCATCAGCAGTCTGGAGTGGCGGCAACTCAGACGCCAGTTTGCCCGTGTAGTCATGAAAACTATGCCAGAGTTGTTTGGGATTACTGAGATTTGTGATGTTTGAATGCAAATACCCAGCCTGTGCCTTTCTGACTTCCTTTCGGACAGTCCGGCGCAGGTTGTAGTACTTGTGGTAGAGCTTTTTGTCACCAGTCTGTTTCCACTTCCTATGAACTTTCCTTTTTGCCTTCGACAAACGTTTAATCTTGTTGGTCATCCATGGCTGGTCTGGGTTTCGTTGTTTGCGTTTTCCGAACCGATGTGGAATGGCGGCCTTGGCACAGTCAAGAATGGCAGTAGACATGGCGTCCCACGCTGCATGCACATCCAGTGACTCCATGACAAGTCTTGTCAGATTATAACGAACCAGCAGCGCACGGAAGAGGTCCCAATCAGCACGTTTGTACAGCCAGGTGAATCGACGGTCGTCTGTGCAACGAGTCTGGGATGGAAGATTGAACATCGCTGAGGTCATTCCGTGGACATTTTCAATGCCAGGGAGAACCTCAGACTGACAAGTGATGTTCGTAGGCATGAAGATCACATCTATCAGTCTGCCGTTGTGGGTGGGTTGGGATATTACTTGTGTTAGACCATAGACAGAGAGTGGAACCGATTGTTTGGTGAATTCTGGCTTGAGGGCACAGAGATTCACATCGCCACAAACGGACAAAACGTCAAACTTTCCTGATAGATTGCCCAGAACGTGTGTCAGCTCGTCCACAAAATCGTCCGGTTTGCACCTTGCCTCCGACCTGTACACCACCACCACAGCGCACGAATGATTGCCAACTTGGTACGAGATCGCGATGAGTTCGGTGCCATTTTGGAGCGGTGGAGTGACGATTCGATACGGATTGAGCTAGCGCTTGACGTACGCACCGACCCCGCCGCCGTTCTCGTTTCGATTTGCAGTGAATAGATGGTAGCCGTTGACATTAAAATTACCAGGTGTTTTGTACGCAATTTTGAGTTCTTGGAATGCGAAAATGTCCGGTTGTTCGGTATTCAGATGGGCAGCAACAAGGGAATACTTGCCGCGAATTGAATTGATGTTGCATGATTGAATTGCTAGAAGAACCATTTGGCACACGGCACACACACATATACACCATAACAGTAATAGGAACACAATGGGAACACATGAATTACGCATCATTATCAGACAGTCACATCACGAAGCATGAAGAATGGTTGTGGAGCAGGTATACTGTAGGTATACATTGATTACATACATATATGTATGTATGTATACATAGATTGATGAATGTCTGATTGATGTTGTCGATGCAAACAAATATCTGGGCGCTGTTATTGATTCCAAGTTTGATTTTGGTCTGCATACCACTGCCACGTCTGTGAAAGTGAAAAAAATTGCTGGTTCATTGTACCGTACCTTTCGTAATGATCTACCTGTGTCTGTCATGCGTTATCTGTATCAAACCTTGATTTGCTCTGTCATGTACTATTCGTGTGAGGTGACCTGTCCTATTCATGACTATTCACGCACGTAATTTGTTGGAAAGAACACAAAAATCCATTATTAGCATGTTCTCTGGCAATTTTGATTCGGATTTTGATTCTCTGCAAGTCTGTGTCATATTCGCAGTTGTGTTCAATGTTTGGTGTTGATTATGTGGGTGTCACTGTCATGAAACGTCGTCTGAGATTGATGCATTCTTATGTTCTTGGTATTCGTGCTGCTCCTGTTGACTCTATTTCGTTCATTTCTGATTCCAATTCTCGCTCGAGTTCTCGTCTTAATCATTCTCGTGCCATTTGTATTCCACGTGCTAAAACTCATATTCTCGCTAGATTGTTGAATTGTTGTACGATTGCTGCCAGTGAAATTTATTCCGTCCGTGTGTGAAATGTAATTGACCGATCATGCTGTGTTTCTGTGTTTTCTGTGTTTTTTGCTCCTTATCATCATCTACATCTCTCGATCCGTAACTATCCACTGGCCCACTAAACACTTGTAATTATTTATGGTTTCGTCGTTACTGTCCAGCTTATGCGTGTTGTTGACGTTACCATGTTGCTTCTGATGCAATAAAAAACTTGAACCAAAACGGCGCACATGCGTACCTATGTACATCACAGAACCAAACCGAGTCGCAGAAACAAACAACAAGCTCGTGCACCCAAAAAGGTGTTCGGTTCGTTTCTGGAGCTAACTAGTGCCCCATACAGTCCAAATCGCCACTTAAGGTATGTATGTACTGTATATGTACATCACCAAGCCAAGCAGATCCGCATAAGCAATGCACAAGCTGGTGCACCTAAAAAGGAGTTCGGTTTGTCTCCGAAGAGAACTTGTGCCCTTGGAGACCAAAACGGCGCTTTGCATATGCACATGCGTACCTATGTACATCACAGAACCAAACAGAGCCGCACAAACAAACAAAAGTTCGTGCACCCAAAAAGGTGTTCGGTTCGTTTCTGGAGCAAACCAGTAGTGCCCCATACAGTCCAAATCGCCAATTAAGGTATGTATGTACTGTATGTGTACATCACCAAGCCAAGCAGAGCCGCATAAGCAATCCACAAGCTCGTGCACCTAAATTAGTGTTCGGACTGTCTCCGAAGAGAACTAGTGCCCTTGGAGACCAAAACGGCGCTTTACATATGCACGTGCGTACCTATGTATGTACATCACAGAACCAAACAGAGCCGCACAAACAAACAACAAGCTCGTGCACCCAGAAAGGTGTTCGGTTTGTTTCTGGAGCGAACTAGTGCCCCATACAGTCCAAATCGTCAATTAAGGTATGTAAGTACTGTATGTGTACATCACCAAGCCAAGCAGAGCCGCATAAGCAATCCACAAGCTCGTGCACCTAAATTAGTGTTCGGACTGTCTCCGAAGAGAACCAGTGCCCTTGGAGACCAAAACGGCGCTTTACATATGCACGTGCGTACCTATGTATGTACATCACAGAACCAAACAGAACCGCACAAACAAACAACAAGCTCGTGCACTCAAAAAGGTGTTCGGTTTGTCTCCGAAGAGAACTAGTGCCCCATACAGTCCAAATCGCCACTTAAGGTATGTATATGTACTGTGTATGTACGTCACCAAGCCAAGCAGAGCCGCATAAGCAATCCACAAGCTCGTGCATCTAAAAGGTGTTCGGTTTGTCTCCGCAGAGAACTAGTGCCCTTGGAGACCTACGCAACGCCAGTGGCATCGATGACATCACCAGCGAAATGCTCAAGAACTGTGCCCCCGTGATCGCTCCGGCTCTCGCTGTGCTCATCAATCGATCGATAGACGAACACACGTGGCCGTCTGGTTGGAAACGGGCCGTTGCCACTGCCGTGCCGAAAGTCAAGACCCCTCAAAACCTATCGGACTTCCGCCCCATCTCCAAATTACCGCTGTGCTCAAAAATCGCTGAGAAGCACGTTCGAAACATCCTGAACGGGTTCATTGCCTCCAAACTCTCAGAAACGCAGTTCGGTTTTCGTGGAGGTCGGTCTACAACTGAGGCCCTGTTGCATTTCAATACTACAGTCACTCGTGCTCTTGATGTTTCAAATTCTGTTGTTGCTGTGTATTTTGATGTTCGAAAGGCTTTCGATACCGTTCCTCACAATCTATTATTGCGTGTGTTACAAGACGATTTCAATGTTCCACCCGATCTATTGTTGTTGGTTCAATCCTATTTGTCTGATCGAACCCAATGTGTGAATGTAAATGGTGTGTGTTCTGATTTCTTGCCTGTTCTCTCTGGTGTGCCGCAGGGCAGTGTATTAGAACCGTTATTGCTTGTCGCATACGTCAACTCTGTTGCAAAACTGCATTTCTCTCCGTGTTCACGTATTATTCTCTATGCTGATGATCTGGTGCTGATTCACTTCATGTGTACACCTGACTGTGAAAAGCATTTGCAAGAGGATGTGAACTTGATTGTCGAGCACTTCTACAAACACAAACTTCTCTCCATTAATTCTACCAAAACAAAACTCCAACAATTTGCTCGCTCAAGTTCATGTCCCGCTGTCCCTGCTGTTGTGATTGATGAATGTCTGATTGATGTTGTCGATGCAAACAAATATCTGGGCGCTGTTATTGATTCCAAGTTTGATTTTGGTCTGCATACCACTGCCACGTCTGTGAAAGTGAAGAAAATTGCTGGCTTCATTGTACCGTACCTTTCGTAATGATCTACCTGTGTCTGTCATGCGTTATCTGTATCAAACCTTGATTTGCTCTGTCATGTACTATTCGTGTGAGGTGAGCTATCCTATTCATGACTATTCACGTAATTTGTTGGAAAGAACACAAAAATCCATTATTCGCATGTTCTCTGGCAATTTTGATCGGTCTGTGTCATATTCGCAGTTGTGTTCAATGTTTGGTGTTGATTATGTGGGTGTCACTGTCATGAAACGTCGTCTGAGATTGATGCATTCTTATGTTCTTGGTATTCGTGCTGCTCCTGTTGACCCTATTTCGTTCATTTCTGATTCCAATTCTCGCTCCAGTTCTCGTCTTAATCATTCTCGTGCCATTTGTATTCCACGTGCTAAAACTCATATTCTCGCTACCAGTGCTATTGTTATCATGTCCCATCTTTACAATGCTTTACCTGATTTTGCTGTTTTCCTGCGAATGGGCACATTCAAAGGAGTCATTCGTTCGCAAAGCTTGATTGTTGAATTGTTGTACAAATTGCGATTGCTGCCAGTGAAATTTATTCCGTCCGTGTGTGAAATGTAATTGACCTCTCATGCTGTGTTTCTGTGTTTTCTGTGTTTTTTTGCTCCTTATCATCATCTACATCTCTCGATCCGTAACTATCCACTGGCCCACTAAACACTTGTAATTATTTATGGTTTCGTCGTTACTGTCCAGCTTATGCGTGTTGTTGACGTTACCATGTTGCTTCTGATGCAATAAAAAACTTGAACCAAAACTTCGCTTTACATATGCACATGCGTACCTATATGTACATCACAGAACCAAACCGAGCCCCAGAAACAAACAACAAGCTCGTGCACCCAAAAAGGTGTTCGGTTCGTTTCTGGAGCTAACTAGTGCCCCATACAGTCCAAATCGCCACTTAAGGTATGTATGTACTGTATATGTACATAACCAAGCCAAGAAGAGCCGCATAAGCAATCCACAAGCTCGTGCACCTATAAAGGTGTTCGGTTTGTCTCCGAAGAGAACTAGTGCCCTTGGAGGCCAAAACGGCGCTTTACATAATATGTACATGCATAATATGTGCCCCATACAGTCCAAATCGCCACTTAAGGTATGTATGTACTGTATATGTACATCACAGAACCAAGCAGAGCCGCACAAACAAACAACAAGCTCGTGCACCCAAAAAGGTGTTCGGTTCGTTTCAGGAGCGAACTAGTGCCCCATACAGTCCAAATCGCCACTTAAGGTATGTATGTACTGTATATGTACATCACCAAGCCAAGCAGATCCGCATAAGCAATGCACAAGCTGGTGCACCTAAAAAGGAGTTCGGTTTGTCTCCGAAGAGAACTTGTGCCCTTGGAGACCAAAACGGCGCTTTACATATGCACATGCGTACCTATGTACATCACAGAACCAAACAGAGCCGCACAAACAAACAAAAGTTCGTGCACCCAAAAAGGTGTTCGGTTCGTTTCTGGAGCAAACTAGTAGTGCCCCATACAGTCCAAATCGCCAATTAAGTTATGTATGTACTGTATGTGTACATCACCAAGCCAAGCAGAGCCGCATAAGCAATCCACAAGCTCGTGCACCTAAATTAGTGTTCGGACTGTCTCCGAAGAGAACTAGTGCCCTTGGAGACCAAAACGGCGCTTTACATATGCACGTGCGTACCTATGTATGTACATCACAGAACCAAACAGAGCCGCACAAACAAACAACAAGCTCGTGCACCCAAAAAAGGTGTTCGGTTTGTCTCCGAAGAGAACTAGTGCCCCATGGAGACCAAATCGCCACTTTACACGTGTACGTATGTACATACATACCTATGAACATGTACATCACCAGACCAAACAGAGCCGCATAAACAAACCTAAAGCTCGTGCACCGAAAAGGTTTTGTTCGGTTCGGCTCAGGTACTGGGTTTGATTGGCGGTTTGGTAAACGCGGGCAGCTTCCGCCTGAGGCAACAAGGCACTCTGGCCTCACGCGAAGAGGTCAATTTACGTACATAGCATTTACTAGAAGTACAAGACCGGGTCACGAAGCTGCCAATATTTGACAAAAGCATCATTAAGCCCAATCACAGCCGTGTAATCAAACAACAAGCTTGTGCACCCAAGATCATGAATTTCTGTTTTTATGGTAACCGCGCATAGTTATGTATCTTAGCGTTCCGGTGGCCAAACAGCTCGCCCTTAGAATCTAGGTGCATTTAGGCGGTTCTGTCGCGCGTGCGTAAAATCTAGGTGCATTTAGGCGGTTCTGTCGCGCGCGCATAGAATCTAGGTGCCGGTTCTGTCGCGCACGCTTAAAATCTAGGTGCATTTAGGCAGCCTCCCAGCGCGCACTTTCATCTAGGTGCAACTAGGTGCATTTAGGCAAATTTAGGCAAAATCTAGGTGCATTTAGGCACTGTGCCTAAACGCACCCAGATTATGCATTTTTTCCTGTGAGTGGCTGAGTAGGCAGCATGCAGGCCCATTCAAAATACTGGATGCGAACAATTTGCTCTCTGAATCCACAAAGTTGGATCTGTCAGCACGGCCTTCACAGACTGCTGCTTGTCTTCGCGGACACCGACGTAATTATACTACAACCTCAGTTTGCTGCCTTTCTCACACGTAAATTCCAGGTCAGTCACAGTAAGCCAGTCACTTTTCTCTTTCTCAGTCAGGTTTTCAAGAGCGATTCTGGGTTTTTTTCACATGAATTAATCGGCGAAGAGCGCACTTGCATAGGGTATTAAGCTTCGCTTGATCCTTCAGGTATTGGTCGCACAATGACTATAAGAAATGGTCAATTTTTTCCTGAATCATGAAGCAACAAAGTGACGGGGCAGTGACGTTTTGTTGCGCGATCACACACAAAGACAAAGAATGCAGTCAGCAAAATTTTTCAAACTTGCAGCAACGTACATAGCTACTCTTATAGATTAAGATGAAACTGTTTTGTGAGAATCACAAATATCACAGTGGTTAAGAGTGGCTGAACGTGAAAATAAGGATTGATTTGATGAATAATCCTTTTTTAATCATTGTGCGACCAATAACAAACAGCACACACCATGCAAACTGCAAATACTCTTGGTGGCATTAAATGCAGGCTGCAATTCTCGACCGCCATTATTTTCACGATAAACAGTGAACATTTGTGTTAGACCACTTATTTAGGGTTCGATTCAGCCAGTAGTGTTATGTTGCATTGAGGAATATTTTAAAAGTACTACAAAACTGTCTGACATAAAAGACTGACGTATAATACCTAGCAATGTTCCAGCGTCAACCTAGTTTGGCTGCGTACTTTTCGCTTGACTGTCCAGCAACTTGGCTGAGTTGCACGACACCTGAGCCGCCACGCTCGTTGATTGAGGTTAAAATCTATCGTTAGGACTGTTTGTTTAGTTTGATCACAGCACGTCTATGTTGTCAGGCTGTGTATGAGGCTGTTTTCACTGACAGTTCATACTGCGTGACTTGTCAGGCCCGGAAGTTTCAGGCCCGATCTCTTCAGGCCTGGTCGATTCAGGCTGAACATGGAACGGAGCACTTTCTTATTAAATTGTAACTTACGTTTTGTGGCCAGAAGTTTTATCGTACATGCAAATCCACCTTCCACAAAAAATGTGTCCTGTTAAATTCCTGTAGCTGCAAGCTGGATACAATGCAACAGGAAGTATCGACTGGACTTGAATAATTAGGCAGCTGAGCCTGTTCCCCCGGGGACCGGACTGTCGTATAAAAACAGATCCTTATCCAATTGAAAACCAGATAAATTTTTAGTTGCTCATCAATCGACGAGGTGTGTGGAGCACTCACGGTTTCGGTGTTAACAGTGGCTTTTATGTTATTCGAATGTGCGAGCAAGCCGTCTGGCTGCTGGACATATGCGTGAAGCTCAGGGCCCAACGCATACTATCGGGCGCTATAAATGGTTCGTAACGCGTGGTGTTATGTAGGTATAGTCCAGCCACGTGCTCATGAGACGACTCTTTTTAAAGCTTGCATGGCCAGATTCAAAAATGCGTCGGTTGCAGGTGTTTTCGCAAAACAAAAGAAAGAGATTGAGCGGAGAGAGATGATGACAAGTTCCAGCTGGCTGACCTCGATTTGTTGAGTACTTGCGCGAACAGCAGCGTTGTTCAACACACAAATGTTTTGGGAGTCATAAGGAAATTTGCGCACCAAGGTGGAGAGCGTGTTTTTGAAAAATAAAAAATATGCATTTCTCTTTCTTTCATTTCCGAAATACGTGGAACCAGAACATTATTGGATCTGCACAAGTCAAATTCAAAATAAGTCGTCTCATGAGTTCTTGGCTGGACTATACAATCTCGTCGCATACAGTACTGTAAGTAACGTGTTGTGTGCTTCCGGTTTGATCTGACCCGCAACTATTCGTCACCATTGACGAATAGTTAAAATAATCTGACGAGATTTGGATAATTAGCCAAATGACATGACTTTCTTCCTATGGTGGCAGCGTGTGCACCTCTCTCTTCTTTCTTATTGTGCGAAGGTTCAGTCCCGGGGCACAGGTTCAGGCCCGGCCATTCAGGCCCGGCTGGAGCCTAAGCCTAAGCCTATAAATGGGTCAAATATGATGTGACCGACTCGGCCGGGCCTGAAAAACTGGGCCTGGAGAGGTCGGGCCTGAACTTCCGGGCTTGAGGGTCGCGTAATACCTCTTTCTGCATTCGCACAACACGCTATTTTCGGTGAGTGACGGGATTGTTTCTATTCTAAATTTTTGCTTAGCGGCGTAAACATATGTTCGATCATTCATGAAACGTTGACAGTGAAAGAAAAGTGTTGTCATGCAAGCTATACATCTCAAAAACAATGGCTGTTGTATGTACAGTATATGACCAAAGACTTTGCGTCCAAGGGTGGGCACTTCGATAGCTCAGTTGGTAGAGCAATGCCCCGGTTAGGCCGAGGACCTGGGTTCGAGCCCCAGTCGAAGAAAGCCATTTTTTGTTCACAAAGGATTTTGGAATGTACATGCGCTCCCCTTCATTATCCCCTGTGAACTGTGCACGTGGTGATTCAAATCACTGTGATATTAAGGTTTTCAACTCCGATCATCACCCACAACAGTCGTCAACTGAAGCCAACAACCAGAGATGTTGCTAATCAGCACGATGGTGGCCTGAAAGTTCGTTGCCCGCCACCATCCGCGTTTAACCACGTATGTGGCGCCCAGGGTTGGAAAAAAAATTTTTAAACAAGTTTTTTTTTATTTTTTTTTTAAATTTTTTTTTAAAAGTCTCAGATTCGGGGAAATTTTTATCAAATTTGAATAAAAACGCGCAAAATCGCGAAAAAATGCAACTTTAATTGACAAGTCACTTTTGTGACTTGGTTTGCATCACTTATGAAGGGTGCTTACGCCATTTCGATGCGATCGAACAGTCTGTGCTTGTTATGGACCTATGATTGCTGCTCTGTGGTATCAGACACAACAGTTTGTGGTCGAATAAGCAAGATTCGCTCATAAATCATACTGAATTGAGAATATAAGCTGCAGAAATACTTGTCGGGTCGCTGAATCAGTCGTATGTGACCGACCCGATGGGGTATGACATCAAAGTACCATGTAAGTACATGCGTGCTGTGTCTCATGTATCACGGGAAGGTATAATAACATCGTTTGGGGCATCTTAGGTACCAAATACATGCCCCAAAAGTGATTTTGTGAAGAAAATTTTTCGACCCTTGAGAAAAAATGACAAAAAATAGCCCCCAAAAAGGCTATTTTTGGACGTTTTAGAACATTTTGTTCCCTGAAAAATTTTGAAAACAATTTTTTAAAAAGAAAATTTTTTTCAAAAATATATTTTTTTTAAAAAAAAATTGTTTTTAAAAATTTTTTTTGCCCAACCCTGGTGGCGCCCACCCTGGGGAGAGACTGGTTAAAGCATGCGCGCCTGTTCTCCCGCCCTGCTGTTTTCGGTAAATTAGTCAGACAGAGACAGACAGTTGCACACATTCTAGGTTCTAATTCACAAAAGAAACCAGCATACACAAAACAGTAGACGTACAGTATATGTATTTTATTTATTTATTGATTTATTTTATTTGAGTTTTTGCACCTCCAGTGTCAGGTGAATGCAAACTCCCGCAGGCAATGTAGCAAATCCTGTTAGAAAAACATGAAAATCTAACGTGAATTGAAATCACAGGTTCACGATGAAAAAGAAAAAATAAGGGAAGTAGAGCCGTATTGTCGAGTAAAAAAAAAATTGTTACATCTTCTCAAAACGCCTAAAAAAGGCCTGCTTTATTTGCCCCCCCCGGGCCGGTATGGTAGCCTGCAAAGCCTGGAATCGGCTTGCTTTATTTGCATTACCTGGAATCGGCATGTTTGTTTGCAATGCCTGGAATCGGCTTGCTTTATTTGCATTACCTGGAATCGGCATGTTTGGTTGCAATGCCTGGAATCGGCTTGCTTTATTTGCATTGCCTGGAATCGGCATGTTTGATTGCAATGCCTGGAATCGGCTTGCTTTATTTGCATTACCTGGAATCGGTGTGCTTGCCTGCAAAGCCTGGAATCGGCTTGCTCTATTCACAGCACCAGAATTGAGTGTGCGATTTTGTGTTGTATAGTTATTGGTGGCAGCTGCTGTTGGTGATGTATTTCGTACTATTTGAGTTGAATTGGTATTGGTATTGGAATTGGTATCAGGAGCCAGGAATTGGCCCTGAGCTAACTGCCTGGAGCTGCCACCGGAACAGAACCTTGACCGACCTGTCCATCGCTTCGTTTTCTTTGCACGTCTTCGAAATCGTTTGTTTGATTGACCAAATGGATGCTGTTTGACTTCACATTGCGATGCGGAACGCACATTGACTGTGGTTGCATGTCCTGGCACGGAGTGCGGGTGCAATTGCAAAGCTGGAATACCAGAGAATGTGTATGGTCCTTGAAACACTTGCAGTGGGTACATGAAGCAAAACGGTATCATGTAGAATGTCCATGAAATCAATGGATATGAGAACAACGTAGTAACCGGTGATGAGCAAAAGGTCAGGGGCGTATAACGATGATAGCCAGTCATTGTCATAACACGCGTTTGGGCACGTAAGTGTGTAGTGCCAAGGTATTGTACACCAGTATCAAACACACAGTGAGGGTGCGTGCTGCACTGCTGGTGTGCACAGAAAGCAAGTATTTTTTTTCTCCCCACACCGGGTGCGGTCCAGTGCCTTGCTCGTGTGTTGTAGCGGCACTGCTCGGCTCGTGCTCCTGTGTTGAGAGGTGCCCGCTCGTTTGACTGCTTGTCCACGAGAGACGCAATGTCGTGAGCAGCACACCGCACGTGGCACAAGTTGAATTTGAATTTTATTAATTTTCGAACGAAATCGTTGATGGATTGCGCTCCCGATTTTGGAAAACAGAAAGATAATTTTTTGCTCTCGAATGATACCACTTTCACGAGAAATGAAGCAGTTTGAATGAGTTTATCAACAAATCTTCACTTAATGCGGTCGCTGCAGCAGAGAGGCAAAAAATCGGGAGAGAGAGAGAAGAAAAATAGATATGATAAGATATATAAAAAAAAAAAAAGCAACAGGCGCGCACGCCCCCACTCGCCCCTCTCCCCACATGGTGTGGCGCCCGCGACACCCAGCGACGAAACGCCGGTGTTTACGAACAACTTTGAGAAGCCAACTTGAATCATGTGCTTCATCGACGACGAACCCGTACGGCGAACATAACATTGTTTTGTGATTTGTGAATTCCACCCACAATTTGTACTAGACGTTTAAGGCCACACTCCCCATTCCATCTACAGTTACACAAGTAAGCGCGGTTATTCGTCAAACGTTATTCACTTCATCATGTTTGAATATTTTAGTATTGGTGTAACAAAAGCTTGCTGCCAAACACTCAATCCATTCTCTATGTATGTAGCTGTCAGCTGTGTACCACATGGACTGCTCGAATGGATTTGCGTTGTCAAGTCTACTGTCACTATTACAAGTGGCTCGCGTCACACGAATTGCGTTCAATCAACGAACACGAGCTGATTTGATGGTGTTTCCACACGACTACTGGACAATGAGACGCTTGGCGGCGAAGCTGGCCCGTGTGCTGCCCAATGACAACGGGGCCTTATTTGTCAGGTCTTGTTAGCAGCACAATACCCCCTAAAATCCTATCTAATACATGTGTTAAAATTATCCATTGTGTCCCCCAAATCATCTGCGTTAAGAAAAACAATTTCATTCAGGCAGGAAGTTTGGAATCAGGAAACCGAGACAATCAAGCTGAAAATGCAAGTCAACAAAAGAGTTACAAGCTATGTATGTAGCGAATTGTTGTAAAAGAAAGGCTATCATAAAATCCACCGAAGTTCCCTGAAGTGGAGCTGAAACACGAACACAAGTGCAAACAACCACAACAAAACCATATATGGACTGACAATGCGCATAAAACCTGTTAACAATATCAAGAAATTTCATTTCAACACACTCCCAGCACCAGTGGTATTCTGATATCACTAAGTCCAAGCGTTCTCCGTGTTTTTCATGCACCAAGCGACACACGTCATTAAACGCTTGCAACAACGCACTATCACCCGATGGCCGGTCATACCCCCAATCATCCAACCATAGGTTGAAGTACTCGTAAATGAGCTTGTCATGCAACATCTGAAAGTTTTTTTTGCATGACGAT
The DNA here is from genome assembly GCA_030248065.1 of Rhynchonema sp. JSB1_4. Taxonomy (NCBI): domain Eukaryota; kingdom Metazoa; phylum Nematoda; class Chromadorea; order Monhysterida; family Xyalidae; genus Rhynchonema; species Rhynchonema sp. JSB1_4. The sequence continues at coordinate 19,539 of JASAMV010009033.1, forward strand.
TTGTGACGTGACCAACCCGAACTGTGACGGTAACCTTTTAACTGGCCACAGTGAGGACAGGCTCGGCAGTAATCACCATGCAGCAAAGATCTGTGAAGTGACAGCTGGGTAAAGTTTGAAAATCGCAACAAACAGTCATCACAAATCCACTTAGACGGGGCTGAGGCACCACATTTTTTCACATGACGGCTGACCGAATAGCGCGTGAATCCAGAAAGAACCACTTTACACTTTGTGCAAACTTCACACTGGAATAAATGTTAGAAACCTAAACGATGACCAAGGCGTGCTATAGAAACTAGGTCGTTACAATTAAAAACAAGATTGGGAGCAAAACCGCAATGCTCGTATAAATGTGAGGTGTCGTTCCAGAAGGTTTGGAAATACACGGAATCAGAAAGAATATAAATGTTCCACGTCCCGTTTTGTTTTTTCTTGCACTGGTAGCTACCATCAGTGGGACAGAAGCCCCCACTGAAGCTACACATGTGGCTAGATCCAACACACTCTTCCACAAACTTCATCACCCCTACGATCTCATCGACTGACCAGGCCACGACGAAATTCTGTCCTGTTATGCGTATTATGCTGCTGTTGTCGCAGTATTTTACCGCAACAGAATCGAGTTTCGTAGTGCTGCACTGCACAGGCGGGACTGTCAGAGGCTCACTGTGCCGGTGGAATAGAAAGTCAGGCCCATGGATGGAGAGCACAATCCAGTGGACCAAGACCATGAGAATTATCGGGATGGACAACATAGCACAGAGCAAAGCCACATCACGCGCGGGATTCTATAAAATAGTGAAGCGTAGCATACGTTTCAGAATGCCGCACCAGTCATCACCATTCACGAGCACAAAATTTTCATGGTACAATTGTGTAAACGTCGCAATAATGATTTCCTTGTTAACACCTTCATTCTTCATATGATCAAGAATGAACTTCAAAAGATGAAGGGAGTTGAGAGCCGTCCTTACAGTAAGTCTGCGCCCCATGTAGCGGTATAGGACCCCGCAAAGAGCGGGCAAATCATTTTTGCTGGTAAGTCTATGTATAAGTACACAAATGTCATGAAAATCTGTCACGAAGGACTTGTTACTTAATCGTAGTAACATGTCCATCACACGTGCTGACTCATAAGCCTAAGCCAGGCAGACAACGAATCCAACGTTCGATTTTTAGTCGTGTGATGATAATCTGTTTTGGAACAAATTTTCTTTCTGTGCTAAAACAAAGAATAAAAATCTGCCTACCCGCATGTCTGTACGATTTCCGTTCCTCAACATTGAAGTTTGATCCAGACCAGCCATCTTGGTACTTGTATATAAACGAGTCACAACCTGTAAATAATTCAGTTTATTATAATGGGTAGCCCGAGGAACGCTAAGATCAGGTGTCACGTTTGTGCAAAGATGATCAGCCGGTCAAAGTAGGTTTATTTTTCTTCTCGATCTTGTGCAGTCAAATATAACATCGTTCTTTCAGCATTGCACGACACATGCGCCGACAGCATTCAATGAAGTTCTGCACAAAATGTCTTGACCTTGTTGTGCGTACAAACCCAAACGATGGTTTGAGCATTAAAATGTGGTTCCAATCCGCACAGCAAGATCTGTTAGCACAAATGGTGTTCGATAAGATGCGCGAAATGTGCAAGCGTGAACAGTCGCCACTTAATGAAGATTTACTTCTCAATCATGACCGACTAGAGGCACTTATAGAGTCAGCTATACTATATCTAGAGATAGGATGGACCATTGATGTTATAAGTAGATGTCAATTGTCAGATATTATCAGAAGGAAGCTTTGTGATGGAGCAGACTTATTATGATTTAGCTTCACCGTATTCGTTTGGCGGTCTTCGCAGTTTGCAAAAAGCCATGAAAGGCAGGCAAAGGGCTTCAAAGACAGCAAAATGGCTACGGATGCAACCACTTTACCAACTGTATAAGCAACCACGTAAAGGCAAAAGGTCAAAACTAACTGTGTTCTCGCTCGGTACGATTTATCAGGGGGATCTCTTCGATTTGACGAAATATAAGGCTCAGAGCCGACAGCTGAAATGGATTTTGTTAATTTGCGATTGTTTCTCCAAAAAAATTTTCTGTAGAGCTATAAAGTCAAAAGAAGGCAGCGTGGTGGCAGCAGCACTTCAGTCCATTTTTGACCAACTCAAACCATATAGGGCTGAATACTCGATCCTCGGGACCGACCTCGGAAACGAATTCTGGAACAAACACGCTGATGAGGTTTATAGAAGAGAAAAAATTTATCATTACGGCTTAAGAATACCCAAGAAGGCGATGCATGCAGAGGCAGAGGGGCGTTACCTGTTACTGAAGCTCTATAAATATCTACGGCACAATCGCACAAAAGAGTGGCATACAGTTCTTGCCAAACTGGTTGAAAGTCGCAATAATCAGCCACGAAAGGCACTCGGTGGGCTCTCGGCAAACGCAGTGACCCTGGAAAATCAAGGTTACGTGTTTGAACACAAGTATCCTGATTACCATGTTAGAACCCGGACACCACCGGTGTACAAAGTTGGCCAAAGGGTCAGGATATTGAAAGAGAGAGGGCCGTTTGCCAAAGTTTACGAACCTTATTATACCGAAGAGATCTTCGAAATCAGTGAAATTCACGCGAATCACTACCCGGAAAGGTACTCCGTCACTCACGATGGCGAGAACCTTTTCGGAACGTGGTATTCTTGGGAACTACAGCCCATAGACGACTAACTTCCAGACTTTGTTACATATATACAAGTCCACAAATTAGCCCCGCATTTTTAAAATGTATGTTTTGCTAGAGAATAGGTCTCAGGAAAAAGGAGCGCTCAGTGCCACTGCAACGCTTAGTCACCCAGTTGATCTGGGTGTGCATGATAACAGAGCAGGGTACGAAATAGCTGTGATGTATGTGTGCCTGGAACCAAACTGGTTACGATTGAAAGATCTTTTTTTTAGTTACCCCCAATGAATGCCAGACCGTGATTTCGTTTAGAACGGAGCGAGCAGCCTATACTATACAGCGCTCGAGCCCATTTCGGCAGCACCACTGTTGCTTCAGACCCTGGATGGCAGTTCAAGTTAAAAGCGGTTAGTGCCCGAGTGTTCTCTCCCCCCAGTCTGGTTGATCCACGCAACGCAACTTGATATTCCTGTCGAATTTCACCCATCGGATTTGTTTGCTTAATCCAATACCGTTTCTCCAGAGGCTACGCATGTGTTTGATGCCAGTTAACCTCAGGCGTTGTATGAGTTCTCACCTCACTGCAATCTTCATACGTCTCTTAATCTCAATGAGTATAATCGTTCCTTTCCGGTTTCAGTTGATCAGTCTTATGTTATGATTTTATGTCATGTAAGACACATTAATGGCTCCCTAAGATCCTCAAAGAACCAAAACGCAAGGCAGACCAAACCGAGACATTTCCCGAAGTCGAGAGATCTCGTATCCTTCATCACTCTTTCTTTCAATTACCCACCAAGGACTTTTTGTTGATGGGAGTCAGACAAAAATTGGTGTTACCTATTCTGTTCAGCAAGAAGTGGCGGTTTTCGCCTTCCCCCCAGGCACTCCCCTCTCCCTCATTCCTTTTAGTGTGTAAGTTGAATCAACTCCTCTCTCATCTCTTGACCTAAAAATTTTCCTGGACAGGGACGAGAGCGTCTCCAACATCAAATTGGTTTCCAGACAAGCATGGGGCCCATGATATAGTTTCAACGTTGATCCCCGGAGTCCGCTGCGAGGTCGAGCCTTATTGGAATTTTCAGTCGTGCTCAATCAAGTCCAGTTTCTTTTATCGACATCACAATAAGAATGATTTCCAGGAAATGTCCTTAGGTTCAGGACCGTTGGCGTAGCACACCTCCCATCTTTTCTTTTCATGTCATTCTTCTGGATAGGTTTCGATTAAACCAAACGTTCGTATGTTAAGCATAAGCTCCTGACAGTTTTCCCGACCTTGCTTTCTTCCGTTAATTTCCGCAAAATGCTGGTGTTTTTCAGGAAGGAAAAGACACACTTTGGTAATTACTACTCCAACATTCAGGGTAACTATACTCCCAATGTTGAAACAGTACAAGTGCGGAAAAATTCCAAGACGCTACCGTATATGTATGCATATTCGGTGGATGTCAATAAAAAACTGTACCATAATCATCCTAGTCGCAGTTTCAGAGCCTATCTTAATTTCGCGGGGATTTTGCTTTTGGTTACGATTTGAAAAAGGACTGGAGCACCCACAAGACACGGTTGACTTGAGTGTGAAATTCCGTGACGTAGGTACATCGTTTCTTTTACATCTTACAGTGCGAATTCAAACTGGACAAATATGGCAATTTTCAAGAATGATGATGTGCGTATGGCACTACGTATAAATTCACTCACGATCACAAAAGGCAAGAGTCATGGATGACAAATGGAAAATCCAGTGCCCGGCAACCGTACTCACGATTGGGTCCACAGGAGCAGGTTGGTTGTTCTTGATTTTTCTCTCTCGATGAAAAAGGACTGCAAATCACCGTTTACTTTCAGGTAAAAGCCGGCTTATCTCAAAAGTCCTTGCCAATAGCAAGCAATGCCTATCACTACCTGTGCAAGAAATCGTGTACTGCCACTCGAAATTTACTAACCTGACGGAAATATCGAAGCTATTGCCTGATGGTACACGATTCGTGGAAGGATACCCACGGAATGAGATTGAAAATGGCACTGTATTTCAAACGCCATACAGTGAGAATGCTACCCGTGCCATTGTGCTCGATGATCTCTACCTCGTGGCCTTGAAGGCTGGTGACACATTGTGTGATTTGTTCACTACAATATCAAGAAATCGCAACATCACCGTGTTTGTATTGTTGCAAATGCCCTTTGCGACGTCGGGGAATGCACGCACAACCTTCACAACGCTATTGCGAAACACGACGTACCTAATTTTGTTCGTAGATCAAAGATTGCTTACTGCCTGTCGTCAGATTTCGCTGAACGTGTTCCCCGGCGAGCACCACCGACTTCTCGAACCGTTCAAGGCACACATTTTGAATGACAGTCACGACTACCTGCTGATTGACTTCAAAACGCGGGTGAAAGATTATCAGATCCGACTGAATGCCTGCCTTCCTGAGGATGAAACGTATTACTTCACCTGGTGACGAACGATTAACGCACCAAGGAGGTTATTTAAGCATTAAATAATCTGGTCTATTGTCATTAGCCATGTCATTGTTACTGGACGATCACAAGCATACAATCGGGTTTTTGCTGAGCGCACCAAGGTCAGTTCAAAGACAACTCCTAAATAACAGGCAAGTATTCACCGAACCACTACGACAATCGATTGTCGAGTGCCTACTGAACTGCCCAATCTGTAACAATCACCAGAAAGCAAACCTGAATAAGCAGGTTATACGACGTGAATGGGCACAGTTGGTCCCCCATATTGCTGCTGCTCTGAAGAATGGAGAAGAAATTCTTGCCAAAAAACACGGAACAAACTGAAAAAATGATCCGTGAGGGCCTGCTTGCTCAAGGACAACTAACTAGTGATAATTTTGTGATATTCGATGGCGTCATCTCGAACCACTTGTCGGTTTTTCTCGATTATGCACTGCGCAGGAAACCGGACGCGGCCAGGCCGCTACGATATTTAGATTTTATCACCATTTGTATTAATAAACTGGGCATACCAAAGGGGTTGTTATATACGCCGTCATCCAATAATATTAAATGGAAGGAATATGCTTGAATAAAACACAGAGTGTATCACACGTGCCATTACACATTGGGGTTGGATTTAACGGCACAGGATGACCGTAATCACGTAGAAACAAATTTGGATTTTCAAAGGAAAAGCAAGTAAACAACAATGTGGAGAGAAATGCCAAGGGCACAGTCCTCGCCGAGTAAAAATAGTTCAATGCAACATCATAATAATTCATAGAAACAGCAGGCCTGGACGAACACAAGAGAAACAAAAGGGAATCATTTAAAAATCTGTTCAACTCAACGTCCCGCTTGAGCACGGGGGATTTCCGTACAAATTCCAGAACATTTATGAAAAATCCCACACTCCTGATGGACAACGGAAATCGTCCTGTGTACACATAGGTTCTGAGTGACTCAACTGCCAACGCAGAGCATCGCTTCAGCATAACCGGTGTTTTAGTGCACGAAGGAAAGAGTTCTCGCAAAATCAAACGGTGCCATACCACTCCGTCACCCCCTTCACCATGCATGACCATGGTGAGAAGGTCATTGTCAACTGGTTGGTGCACATCTTCTACTTGTGTCAACCAATTACCCCCGACCTGTTGCAACACACCATTGTCATCATTTGGTGGCGTTGGGAAAGTGCACGGTGACGCGTGGTGAATTGGGTGGCAAACCGGCAGGATCCACACACGCATTTTCCATGGTGGCAAGTGTGTGTACGGCAGACAATTGTGCAGATAATCGTCACCTGATACAGCACACTGTCGGACGCATGTGTGCACTCCATTACCACTGTCCAACCCTACTGCAAATAAGCAGTTTTCCACCAGCCTCGCCTGTTGCACTCCTGCAGCCTGGAGTGCTGAACCGGTGCTCAACCGGAGGCACCAGCCACTATTAGGACAATCTTGATTCACGCATGTTCCTGTCACCAAAAATCTAAAAGTCATGTGGCCATTTGCAAACCTCTCCATGGCGCCAGAGCTTCGGAAAATCCCCGGCAACTTGCGTTGTGTCGGGGTGACATCGTGGAACGACGAGGACCACTGATTCGGGAGATCAAGGACGAACGTGCCCGTGTCATACATGGTTGCTGTAGAATTATTTCTTTTTATTCGAGACAGATGTAGTTACAGGGACCAGCAACTGGTAGCGCTTCAGGTCAGCCAAAATTTCACAAGATTGACGTGACAAGTCCTTCCACTCCAACAGCGAAAGCAGCGCCCCGAAATGTACTTTTTTACGTGCCGAAGCATCTTGAGTCGCAAACGACCGTCGCAGCTGAAACGGTGGCTTGTTTGAAAATGAATTGCTGAGAAGGGGTGAAAGGGTGCTGCCTACCTCAATAACCTGTCCGTTGCCAAATTCGCCGATCGATAGATACATGGCCGGATCACGCCCTTTAGGCGAAAGTGGGATTCGCCATTGGGTCTGAGAAGCACTACTACGATGACGCTCCAGGGCTTCCTCGATTGTTGGCCTAAGCTCAACAAGCTTCTCGAACTCATCGGCCTGTAAAGTTAGCATGGTGTAGACAAATAGCAAGAATTAAAGCATGTAAAGTATCACACCTGCAGAGTCGCACCATTCCGATTTGGTTCACGTTCCCCCTGTTGGTTCAGGGGGTATTGTCTCACATTACAGACAGGCTTATCGGAGTACACCGATACAACGCAGAACAGGTCACCGTTACCCAATGCGTGCATGGTTGAGTCCACAACGTCGTCGACTTCGAACCCGGCTGGGGGTGATGAGGGAGCCATTCTAGCCTGGAATGTTCAGAATCGGTCAATGGCCAGCAGATGGCTGGGGGCGGGGGCAGCAGCAGGCCAAGCGCCCGATGCTAGGCATCGGGCGCAAGGCACCCCCAGGGCCTGCGCGACAGCAGGCGACAGTGAGAGTCGTCAGGCGGGAGCATCAGTTGTCTTCGAGTGAAATGGAATTGAAGTTGGCGTTGGCTGTTCTTTGGTTTCTCAAACAAGAATCCTTGACGTCCGGCAACATTCCAGTGACGTTGGAAGCCAAAGCCATCTGGTAACGATAGACGCTGCGCCGGTACGAAATGGCGCTCGAGAAATTCATGCTCCGGGCGTTTTTCGGTCACCTCCTCAGCGTACCCAGCCGTCAACAACAGCTGTTTGAAAGTGTCGAACGTCAGCTCAGAACTGGTTCCAATCAGTTTTTTTACTTGTAGACCCTTACTGCAAGTACGGCTGTACCCTGTTAAAGATGACTGATAACTGTAAGATTTCTGACCCAGGCTTATGAATGATGAAATGCGAGCGGATTGCGGGTGATCGAGCACCCACCGTCCCGGGACACCAAGGGTTCTGGGGTCAAATGGAAGTTGGTGGTCGTGGCCGCGTTTCAGTGCAACCGCGGAATCCGTGTCCGCGTAAAGCACGCACCCACGTGGAATCTCAAGTAATTTGCGAGCTAAAACCACCCGCGCACGAGCGGTTATTGTGACTGCATTCACAATGTTGCTGAAAGTGCTCGTGCGCTCACGTGGTACCTTCTGCTTGTACGTCACCATCAACGACTCGGGCTGGAAGGCAACGTATTTTGTGAAACCAAAGTTAACCTTTAAATGGGGACAAGAACAACGGACCGACAGTAGGCGGCACGACTCCATTTGCACTTTAGAGTTTGCGAATATCCGATTTACCGCTTCTAGGGACGTTGCGATCACGACCTCTGACGTCGCAGCTTGACTCATCTTGCCCCATAAAGAGCTGCGAAGCATCAGATTAACAAGTGAAACATTATGTAAAATAGCAACAACAATGAAACAAAGGCGTGAACTCACTTCAGAAGGATTTTTGCAATGTAGCGAGCAGCTTCGTTGACAGTGATAACCGTATCGGGCAGATCGATGTCCAGTTCACGCTTGAGAAGGTAGCGGAACTCAGATAAACGGTTTTCTGGGACCGGCTTGGAGTTAACGATTTTCCACAGCAGGAACGTTTTCATGTAGTCGCTGTACAACAGATTGGAGGTTTTTTCAAACGACCACAGTTCGAAAGCCTGGAACGTAGTGTGTTTTGTGATGTCCCTGATACCTTGTACAGCAAATCCATACCTGAATAAGTTTGTAATCGTGGTGGTTAATCGCATAGTCTAGCTCGATTGTTGACCAACACCCTGTCAGGTATATTTGTTCTGGTGTGTGATAGCAGCGAGCGTCATGATTTTGTTCACTGGCACAAGATCGACATTGAGGATAGCAGACACCTGCTAAACCTGGTATAGTGGTGGGCAGTAACCCGAAATCCAAGTGTGGACTAGGCAACCAACACATGACATGAGTCCAATACTTCGAGGAAGGTGATCGGTAACTAGCGAGTGCAGGTCTAGTAGTTGATGACGGTACCGCCTAACAATCCGCCCGTATCCTTGTTCCTGGACCATGGTCCAAGGATAAAGAGACCTGAAAATGGCCAGATTGTGAGTGACTTTTCAATTTCCAATGCAAGTGAACGTACACAATGTCATAGTGAACGAGTTCCCATCCCTCACGTTGATGTGCATCGTCGATGAAAACAGCTGGTTGCACAGTTTCAACTCTCCCTGTAAAACGGTACATGTTGGTACTTGTGATTATGAAAATTGGTGAGGAGAAACTTATCCAAATAATGCTTGTCGCGCGACGATAGGACGGAAAAGATAGTCGAACGTTTCAGCGGTGTTGAATGCTTTTTGCATTGCCACTGATCGTCGCAATAAACCTCGGATTTGGCAAGTCCATACATTGCGAACGTTGTAACCGGCTCGCGCAAGCAGGTCATTTCTTTCGAGAACGCGTAGATATAATTCCTCTGGTGTGTACTCGGATCGCAAGGGATGTGGTTTCAGTCTGCTGGCGCCTTTGAACTCACAAATGTGCCCCTTGAGGTAGCAAGAGTCGACTTCCAGCACTGAAAACTGTTCAAACACATGTTTTAGTAGCCATATGCAAAACATATAGCCGCACGTACCACGTTTCGGGTCCAACAAGGAAATAGCGTCCGTTGGTCGCTTGTACAGCGGCCTAAACTCTCGAGATTGGCCTGCACTACGCCACACCGTGCAGCCAGCCTTGGCATTGAGATACTCAATCAGTTTCAAGGCTATACGTGAGTTTTCAGCAGTGCATATTGCTTCGAAATCGTTCCTATCTGACAAAATTTGGATCGCCGGTTCACCCTGATCATCAGGCCTAGGCATAAAAACACGACGGTAGATATATGACGCCAGCGATGCAATGGTACAGAAAAGCAACGGGCTGATACCTGTTTTGGAGATTAGGATACCCCGAAATTTTACCATTACCATGTGGAGAAGTTTCACATCGAGCATGCAGTATTCGTCCAACCTTTGAAACAGGTTGAACGGGCGCTTGCTGGCCTTCTCATCCGACCACCACTGCTCGAACGCAACCTTCCGTGGGCCTGGTGGCATGTGGCCGAAAGTTTCTTTCGGAGGAACGGTCTTCAGTGTGGTGTGGATGTTTTGCCAAGTTAGCGCTGAATACGGATAGAAACTTTTAACTGAAGGCAAGCCAAAGGCTCGTGCGCAACCGTCAAGACTACTACCCAGTAACAGGAAGGAGCAGCGACATTTCGCGTACCCAACGTTGAGCTGAACTATTCGCATACCCTTGAGAGTTACATGGAACGGGATGCCACGCTCAGACAGAACCTCAACCAGAAGATGATGATCGAAGAATGACGAGTTATGGCACCATGCGCCGACATTCTTGAACTTCTTGTCAAAAAAACACGCCTGGATGAAGTTCCACACCGCCTGGCTTCCTTGAAAACGGAGCATCCTTTCCCCACAACAATCCAACCTGAAAATGGACGACGGTAAGTATGCGAAACAGTCGTAACCTGAACCGAAACTAACCGTTCACTTTCTACATCGTCCAGGCACAGCAAACAAGTCCGTACTGCACGGATCAAAACGGCCTGCACGCGGCCAGTGTCAGGGGTGGAGATTGTTTCAGCGTCCCAAAAGAGATAGTGTTTGAACTCGCGCTTTTTCGCAGGCACAGTCACGTAACACACATGATCTGAGATAAAATGAAGATGATGTTACACTTATAACGAGGCAAAGTGACTCCAACTAGTTACCTGACAGAGAGACCATCTCTTTGCACGTTCGACAATACTTTAGCTTGCAGAAATAGTGTCCCTCAGACGTTAGGTATTGTCTCGCGCACGAACGACACCTGGAAGTACATAAATGAAAACCGTATGATACAATTTCCAAAGGTGGGGTAATAACTTAACTTGGCCCCGCCAGTCACTTTTCTGTGGGGTGTGATACGCATCAGCATAGCGCTTGGCCCCAAAACTTACACAATGAAGCACAGGGAACAATCATACAGTGACCCACCACTACAACACGTGAAGACCTACCCCCCTCTAAACACCGCCCGTGGTAGTGTGATACGGCACTCTTCCATCCCCCAGCCAAAGTCACAAAATGCAGCCAAGGGCCAGGCTTACGCACACCTGAAGTCGTAGGCTTGTGCCGGAAGGTGCAAAGGGACTGCGTGACAGGGCACCTTGTGTTTAAACATCATTGAGCACGGCATTAACACCTTGTGCTACTTGCCTGTGTTTGCGTTGACACATGCCTGATTGGACATGTAACGTTGCACAACTCTGTGACAAAAAATAGTTGTTGCAAGTTGAGCACGGAATCGGTCGCGCCACGTTTGGCTCGTCACAGCTGTCAGTCCCACATCGCGAACACCGTGCTTTCACCCTGAACATACAATAACGCCGACACAGCAGCCCACAGTGAGCGCAGAAAGACCTACCGATGAGTGCTTTCTCACCACACCGTGCCAAAAATATGTGTTCATTGTAAACAATTAGAATCACAGTTTCACTCGTACTGCACCGGTGACGATAGTGAATGGAAAAGCATTGACTAAATGATTTTCCTGTAGCTGGTTGATATCTCAGCAAAATTAAGCGTTTGTTATGTGCACTGAACAACCAGTCGCCAATAGCAGGTAAGACAATATCAGACAACTGTCCATCGGAGGGCAACTCAGCTACACTGTTGATATCAACCACAGTATCGGCAAGGATTCTAAGAAACTTCTTGGTTCGCTTGTTTGTACACTTATCAAAATTGACCGCCAGACTTACACAAACAATGCAACAGTTTGTTTTAGGCAATCCTAGCGCTTCCAAACGGAGTTGATATTCACAGGGATCAATTATTTTACGTTTCTTCTTAAAAAATTCCAATACACTGGTGCAATGCGAGGGTAACAGCCTGGCGCCAAATTTTAACCGTTTTTTAATGAGCACCTCAACCGTTAAGCCTTTAGACAGATCTACCCCTCGGTTACTCTGTTGAACAGCTTCGATTCTGTTCAATATGCTATCAACATGAAACTCCTTTGCTTGAAACAGGCCCGAATTGATCGGGTGAGTGATATTGTTTCCATCGATTACACATTGAACCAGTCTGGTTCCAGGTGACCTGATTCATGTATGAGATCCACTAGGATTTGGGAACACACATCACTTAACAATCCGCTGGCACATAACTGCAGTGCAAATGGAGTCAATCTAATTTTAATAGTGTTTTGTGTGATACCAAATGTGCCAGACTCTAACTTCTGACCATGTTCAACTTTATATAATTTTTTTTGCATCATACTGGCCTGCTTCAAACAGGTCACGTTCAGGGGGGCCAACCTGACCAGATGGACTCTCGGTGTTGGTATTCCCACTAGCCTGATGTATTTGCATGTGTTTGTCGTAATTCGACTTTGTGAAGAATCCAGCAGCACATATTTGGCATGTATAGCGTTTATTGTGGTCCGCCAAAGGGTTCAATTTGCAAGACCGAGAGTGAAAAACCATGTTAGAACGCGTGCTGTATGGCATCGACCTAAAAAGAACAATAAGTAACTCCACCACCAAGCAGAAATGACAAAAAATGCAAGTGTGAACAAAACCTGTGGCAAAACGGGCTCTGATTATCAATCACAATCGCGATAGGGTAGTTTCCATGATGCTCTGCGGTGTGTTCTTCTAAACTCCCAATGTCACGGAAACTGCCTTTAGAACAGTACAGGCACGGATACATATTCAGACGTAATATTCGTCAACGAGTAGTTGGTCTACGAGTTCTTCACTTTTGTGAACGAAGTGACTCAACCGGCTGAAAAGCTCGCCTTTTTGCCCTGGTGCTAAGATACGTAACGGGGATAGCAGCTGGATAAGGCGATCGAACAGGTCTTCCAATAGCGAGACCATTTGCCCGCGAGTTTTTGGTGTCATAACCACACGATCGATTTCACGATGTACACTCTCAATGGCGTACAGCATGCGACGTCCGAACGCTGCAATATGAATAATGTTTAAATCAGACATACATAATATTATGAAAATTTGCCACCAAAACCGATACTTTTCGTGTTTTCAGATTCCCTAAAAACCAACGCGTCTGGTCCAAACTAAACTTCAACTGGAATGACAACTCACGTGTTGACAAGAACGTTTTGGCTGCATGTTGGCGCCGCTCGAACGCGGTCCCGTAATCACCTGTGGCTTTGACGTAACGCATGGTCACGCAGTGATCACCGTTTGGGATCGATTCGACAGTGAGGCAGCGATTATCGGAGCTCCAGTACACTTTCGCAAGCAAATTTGTTTTGAACATGTTGAGAACGGAAAGTGCGCTACCGAGCGGTGATTCTCCATCGGCTGAAAGGTTGGATCAGAGCTGTCTTAAGCTAACGGTCACATGAAGTATGTTGCCCTGTTAACTAGATAACTGCCAGGTTTAAATCGGTATATTAATGTTGCGGAGCGCAAGAAATCGAATCCGAAAGAATTCGCACCAGGGCACAGTTCCCATTTCCAAAAATAATTTGCATCAGCGCCAGCGGGTTCCCACTTCCAAAGGCAATTTGCACCAGCGATGAGGGATTGTACCCATTTCCAATAATACTGCCAAAACCACGACTTACAGCTCATCATCCCAGTTGATATAGCTGAATCGTCTATCAATCGACTGGAAATCGTACGCAATGACATGTCCCATACGGAGCAGAGGACGAAACATCTCGATATTGCCGTCCCCCCTCAGGATAGACAATTTGATGTCATCACGTATCCTTTCCAAACACCCCAGAATTTCGGATTGCGTGAGTTTGCGCGCCATCGCGAATGAATAAGGGCGATAGAATTCACGGCAGAAGAGAAAAGCTGCAAATCTCACACGTTTTATCGAGATTTGCAGGGTTAAGGCTATTATAACAACTACCACACAAAAAATGCATTCTAAGCTTTGGTACTAGACATGAGGGCAAAAAAACATAAATGGATTTATCAGTTGCCTTACTGGTGTCAAAATCGTCTGGCTTGCCCCCATCTAACACAATGGAATACAGGGAGCATTGACAACAAATATCCTCGGTGTTTTTCACACTATTCTGAAGGAGAACTTTCTTATAGAGATTCTTGGCACTAAAATCAAAATCGCCTTTCTTACCAAGATTCAAACTTTGGGTTGCAGTGCGATAAAGGTCGACCACATAGGTCGAAAAACAGAGACTACAGCAATGCTTGCATCCACGCTTAAATGGACTAAAAAAGAACACCTCGGACGGTTTCTGACCGGGTGATTGACAGTAACCTAATTTCGAAAAAAAGCACTCCTGTGCTTCTTCTGAACAGCTATGACTACGCTTGCGCTTCTCGGAAATGTTCCACCCCGGCACTCCACCTTCAAACCGTTTCAACAACTTAACAATAATCTGAACATCATCCAGGGAAAGCATTAACCTTACTAAACTGGTGCATGGGTTATCATCTGGTAGGGAAGAAACCACGTTTTCAATAGCACCATGTATATCTAATGCCAAAGTTGGCTTACGTAAAATTAGGTTCTGGTGTTTAATTAAAATATCTGACAAAAGCCTAAATAATGCAGTAAATTTACAGTGCTCACCTGACAAAATGGACTGTATTGCCTGACCTAGCTCATGAAGCTGCTGCTCACCCGCCATAATGAAAACAAAGAGAAAATAACAACAGAAAACTCACAGAATAGAAATGAAGAGAATCGATGTAACGCAAGAAACTGAAAGAAACAGTTAGTTAGTGGTCGAAAGTGTCTCCATATTTATAACCTTTCAAACCGCCCAGGGGGTGTGCGCAGTAAAATTTCCGGTTTGAATTTTTGTCAGCCGCAGGTTACTAAACATTCCCCATCTGGTTATGTCTGTACAGGAAATTTCGTTACAAGGGGGTGTTGTCTGGCATTGTCCGGCTGTGTTCACATCCGGTTTTTCTCATGTGCGACTGTGAAACTCGCCGCAACCGGTTTTCATTTTTGTCAATTGCAAACATGGAACAAAACTAACTAGGACACCGGAAGCCGGTTTTCTAAGTCCACTACCAGTGACCCACTTTCAAAATTAGCGTCAGCTAGTTTTTTGCGTGTGCGTGATGCAACGATCAAGTTTACGTCATTCCCCGATGCTGGCGCACGTGACGCAACAATGAACATTACATAAACCACCGATTTTCTGGCAGCGATATCAAACTTGGTGATCGGTCCTGGTGTGGTCACATCATCTTTTTGAATTGGTGTCAGGCCAGAAATAAGCAACTTTAGCTTGTTGAGATTAGTGGCTTCTGACAACTCCGACCCGATCGCCAAGTATGGCATTAATCCATGTGACCCACGTTCTAAACTAAACACAGCACTTTGAAAGCCGGTTTCATTACGTAGGTATGCTCCAACACCAAACATTACGTCGCAGCCGGGGGCAACAATGAACATTACGCACGTCTATAAAAAACCAGTATTGATAGTGAACATCACGCAATCCAGTTTGCACATCCGTTCAGTTCTTTCTGCCTGCCGGTGTCATAGTCATGCTTGTTTTCGTCCGACAAAGTTTGCTATATTTTGCGTTCTCTTTGACCGGAGCCGGATTCACAGTAGGTTTCTGTATTGGTTATTTAGCAGGATCTCTCCGAAATGAAACATCACCTTTCGGGAATGAAACATCACAAGAAACGCTGGAGCCGCCTGGTAGAACAAGGAATACATGCTTACAACAACATGCCCAGGGTAAGTGTCACTCTCAAAGCAGCTGGTTTTATTGCTATCCGGTCTCAAAACAGCCATGTGACCTATTTGTAGCGACTTCGCGATCGCCACCGCCGGTTTCAGAAGGCGGTCATGCGTGACCGGTGCACTGAAAACCTCAGGAATGAACTTCCTGACAGTGTGATGAGTGCAATCATGGCCTCGAAGGAAAAAGTTTCAACCAGCTTAATGTTGCACTTTTTCATGGTGCACTTCACGGCGACGCTCGATTGCCTGGCAACGATTTTCAAGATTGATCGCAGCCTAATTTTGTTATCCTTCGTGCAGGCCGGTGGCACTGTATTTTTGGATCATGTAAGTCGTTTGTCAAAAAAATATTTCATTTGGAACAGGCTGAAATGGCGTTTATTTCTATCTCAGTTGCAATCGCACCCTGATCACTTCAATGCGAAGCGTGGGTTCCCACCTGAAGCGCTGTCTGTTGCTCTTTGGGACGTTGAGCATGCTGGTGTAGGTATGTTGAACTAGATAATTTGCTGATAACATTTTGCTCATAGAGCAGAGCGGCTGCCAATAAATGTGGCATGCCTGAACCAAACGGTCATTCTCAAGCATACTATGTAGGCAGGATCACACAGGATATTATCACTTCTTACAGGAGAACGAATGGCCCAAATTTTATCAATCACAAGCCAGGGTGACATTGGGATATACACAAATAATGATAATTGCGTCCCACTCGGTTAGTTTGGTTGTGGCACACAGTTACATATGTTTTACCATGTGTGTCATTTAAGCGGGTCCCTCCGCACATTAGCGTTTATGCTTTTCACATGCAAAAGTCATTTACATTCAAAGTCAGTCCAATCCGTCTCAACTTGTTTAAATTTCAAAAAACTATTTAGCGCGTTTAGCGGGTAAGATATCTGTCAGACAGAAAACTCTTACAATGTGCTGTGTTTCGAGTGATGAATGCACCAAAGAGCCATGCCCACTTAGGTGGCAATAACGTTTGCCCCCCCCCCCTCCACTGTAAAACAACAGAGCCATAGCACGCAAAAAAAATTTATGCCAGGGCATACACACGTGTAGTGTGCAGGGCCAGCTGCATGCCCCATGGATCAAAAAAACGCAGAGACTTTTTTCTATTGCAGATTGCATTACACCCACAGTCGGTGTGGATAAGCCTAAGCAGCAGTGACAGAAGATAGTGATTGCTCGTGCACTGCGCTGCGCAACATTATTTTTCACACCAGGCTTGCAACGTAGTTAATTTTTTTCATTTCATCTTGTTTTTGTTGTTTTACATGTTATTTTCGTTTTTAGTCATTGCCAAAATGCTGCGATTTGTGATTGCCGCAATACTGCTCTGTTGTGTAAATGGGGAGTGCGTCCAATCGGGCGATGGTGTCATCAAATGCTCGAATTTTGTCAACGATAATCAAGTATCGAATGCGTTAAAATTGCTCACCGGACCAAAAAATCTTGTGATGTTGGACGCTGACCCGACTACGGATATCCCTCTAACTGACGACAGCTTGAGAAGCCTGATCGTTACCCCAAATACCGCCGTCTGCTCCCGATTATGCATTGCCGTCGGACTTCAACTCCAGTCAAATTGTCCTACTCCGTTGCGTGAATGTGAGGTGAGAAAATGATTTCTTTACGATAGCTTGTTTATTTGGGTGATGGAAGGGAAGATGTCAGCGGATAAACAATACGGAGTGAAAATCACACAAAGAAATGGTCAATCTTGGGTCCTAGCACCAAGTTCAAGAGCTATCTACACATTTTATGTAGTCACAAACAAGCACAGAAAAACAGCAGTACGAGACTACTTGTACGGCATCCCTGAGATATCCCCTTGTTCTAAAAGTGCACAATGAAAACACAAACTTCCTAACAAAATCGGGAGGGGGAGAAAGTTAATATAGTGAAGGGTAACAAGTAAAGGGACAACCAATCAAAAACGTCCGCCTAGAAAAGGCCAAGCTCTTACGTTCAGCTGAATGTTCAATAATGAACGAATGAACTATCATACAGCGGCAGACAAACGCGAACCGCGCTGTGATCAAAGAGAGTGGAGGGGAGTCGGTTCACTTAGCCGGTGTTTCACACAACACAAAAACACAAACACAAACTTCCTAACAAACGGGAAGGGTAGAAAGTCACAAGACTGCAAGAACAATAAACATACTTCATTCAAAACCCTGAAGTGAAAAACAAAAGGCCAAGCTCTTAAAAACGCTCAGCTGATGTTTAGCAGAATGAACTATGCACTACCATACAGCGGCAAACAAACGCGAACCGCTGCGGCCCTCCAGAATATGGGAGGGGAAGTAGGTTCAGCCAGCTGGTGTTTTACACAATACAAAAACACAAAAAAAAGCGCAAAGCAGGAATTACAAATTCACTCAGTTTACGCAAGTCAAAGAGGTGATTAACAAGTGTACAATTTGCAGGAAGACCAAGCTAAAGGTCAATGTTGCCAAAGGAACTCGGCGCACGTTCCGGATCAATCTGTAAGTTTAGC